>JBBPBX010104539.1:0-11715 GCA_038048925.1 Garcialebias charrua
TATCATGCTTGTCTTCGGCACTGGGCCCAGAGAACTCAAGTCACAAGAGTCACAATGTGATCGGATAATCACACCATAGCTATACGTCCGGAGCTACACCATGGCTGGGTCGACCACATTTTTAAGGTTCTTTTTGACAAAGTCTGCAGCCAACACTGGATCCTCGAATTTGTGAACCTGGCCACCTGGGAGTGTAATTTGCAGTATAGCAGGATAGAGAAGACCAAATTTGACTCCAGGGCAGGAGTGCAGCTCCTTCTTCACCGCCATGAACGTCGAGCGCTTTTTAGCCACCGCGGGCGGGTATTTAGGCGGTGAGCGCCCCTCCATCTTCCTCAACAATTGCACTTCACCGAGCTTTCAGCATTGAAAAGGGCTAGATATGTTGCACCTCGTTCCCTTCCTTCAGGGAACATGAGTTATGGTGCATAACTTTCAGTTCCCTTTCAGTCATGTTCTCTCGGTGCAACATACTTGCTATGGGAACGTAATCCATTCACGCCCTTGAAATGCTCAGCAAAGTGTATGTGAGAGCATCCGTCTTAAAGACAGGCATCTCCCAGCTGCTTTCTGTAGAAAGCATATGCTAAGAGGAGAAAAAATGCCACATGTAAACAACAACATGATGTCTCCAATGGGCATAAATATGGCAAATGTGGAGGTAGAAAACCCAGGCCAAGCACAGGGTAACATCACAGGCCCATGTAAAACTTCCTTGAAAATTTATTTATTTATTTATTTTTTTTGGACAAAGCAACCGAAGCCCTAGGCTCTCAGCCAGACCCCTTCAAAGGCCAGGCTGAAAGTTGCCCCAACTCTGGACGCGGGTGAAATAGTTGACCATGCGCCTGAGTCAGGAGGTCCCTATGAGAAGGCAAATGCCATGGTATTCCAGATAGCATTGAAATCAGCTCTGGAAACCACGTTTTCTGTGGCCATCTGGGGGCTATGAGAATCAAGGAGAGGGCTCCCTGGCGTACCCGTTCCAATGTCGCCCCGATCAGAGGGACAGGTGGAAAGGCATAGTAGAGCACCGCTGCTGGCCAATCATGTGCCAGAGCATCCATACCCAATGATGCGTCTGCTTCCCTCAAGGAGAAGTAGAGGTCACAGTGTGAGCTAGCCCTGCAGGCGAACAGGTCCACAGAGGCCTTCCTGAATTGTGACCATACCTGTCCCACAATCCGTGGGTTCAGGCTCCATTCTGATGCTAGCAGAGGGCCTCTAGAGAGGGCGTCTGCTCCGTAATTTAGTTCACCAGGGACATGAGTCGTCCTGAGTGACAGGATCCTTGAAGCACCCATGTGAGCATTTTCTGTGTCAGTTGGAAGAGGGCCTGGGACCTTGTCCCTCCTTCTCTGTTGATAAAGGACACTGTGGTCCTATTATCTGATTTTACCAGGACGTGCTGTCCAGCAATCAGACCTTTATGGGAGAAGAATTTTACTGACAGGAATACGGCTAACAGTTCCAGGAAGTTGATGTGTAATCTTGCTTCCTGTTTGTTCCAAAGGTTGCGGGCATTCTGATTCCTACAGGTTGCCCCCCCATCCTAATTTTGAGGTATCCGTCGTGATTACCACCCGAGATGATACCCTTCCCAATGAGACCCCATCCGTGAAAATGGACACGTTTCTCCAAGGTTCCAGAGCCTCCAGGCACTCTGAATTTATCCTAACCATCCCTCTTTGTTTAGGTAGGTTAGGCTATATCCGTTGGTTCAGCCATAGCTGCATGGGCCGCATTTTCAGTAATGCGTGTGGCACATAGGGAATGGTTGCCGCCAAGAGGCCTAGAAGGCGTTGGCAGGTTTTTACAGGGACCCAATGGTCTAATCTAAACTTGCTCAGGCAAGAGCGAATGGAGGAAACTCGTTCCTTTGAGAGCCATGCTCTGTACTGGATGAGTTGGTCTGTACTCCCAGAAATATGGTAACCTGTGATGAGTTAAATTGCTCTTTTGCAGGTTTATAACAAACCCAAGAGACTCTAGGTGAGAAATTACCTTATAAGAGTGTGACTGGGCCTGCTTTATGCTTTCAGTCAGAATTAGCAGGTCATCCAGGTAGTTCATGACCCTGAGTCCTTGATTCCTAAGAGGGGTCAGAGCTGCGTCCAGACACTTTGTAAATGCACGTGGAGCAGTCTTTAAACCAAAGGGTAAAGCTTTGAATTCATAAGCGATTCCCTCAAAAGCAAAACGGAAGAATTTTCTGTGTTTCCTCCAAACGCCTATATGGAAATAGGCATCTGTTATGTCCATTGTACATGCGAAGTCTCCAGGTCTCACAGCTTGGAGAACTTGTCGCAGTGTAAGCATCTTGAACTTGAATGTTTTAATCCTTTTGTTGAGAGTCCTGAGATCCAGAATTGGTCTCAGAGAACGATCCTTTTAGGGCACCAGGAAGTACTTGCTATAGTGGCCGGGGAGCAGCTTGTGTCCAGAGACCAAACTAATCACTCCTTTTTGCAGCATGGCCGAAATTTCCTCCCTTAGCACGTGTTCGCGTGCAGGGTTGATCTCAGATTGCAGCACCCCTGTGAAGCGGGGCAGTCTCTTTGAGAATTGTAATTTGAGTCCATGACGAATTGTTGTCATGACCCAATCATTTGGTAGGCACGCCTTCCAGGCTTGCGCATGCGTGGTGAGTCTGGATGGCATGTTGTGTTGCAGCCCGTCACGTTTGAGAGCCAGAGGGGTGATCTTTGACCCCTCTTGCCCTCCCCCGGACAGGCTGGTCGGCCCGACAGGAGATACAGCGAGATCTAGCTCACGTGTCTCGATGCGGTTCATAGTTAGACCACATGGTTGGTTTATAAAAATGGGACTCGAGTCAAGAATCAAGGCAGTCTGTGCTTTGGTACTTTTATTTTTATACATGTTTGAAACAGTGTTTATTTTATTTAAACATGCAATGGTCGAGTCGCGTTTGGTGCGCACACATATGCTGCTCGCTCCTCGTAGTCTTTTACGAGGGGAGACTGGACCCAATGGATCAGGTACCCATACCACGTGGGCGGATAAACCTGTAAGATTATCGGTTCATCCTGTTTCATCAGGTCCGAGCCTGCTTTCCGCCTGGGGAGACTGGCGAGATCCTCGGCTGTCCCTGGAAAGTTTCACCGCCACCTGCGGGTCTCTTCCGTGGGGGGCCATTTGTGTTCTCCTTACGGGGGGCAAAGTTCTTTCTTGGCAACCCCTCGCGGAGGGCTTCCGTCTGTTTACGTCTCTGTTCCAGTTTGGTCTGGACGCGTTCCAGAGCTCCCCCGAAAAGCCCTGTCGAGTCGATCGGGTGCTAGAGGAAAGTTGACCTCTGGTTTTCCGGGAGGTCCGATAAGGTCAGCCAAAGATGGCGTTAGGCGACAACCATTTCCGCCATCGCCTTGCCTTGGGAGATGGCTATTGTCCCCATCAAGCGGAGCACGAGGTCCGAGGTACGGCGGGCCTCCTCCACGGCTTCCGTTGCGGCCTGTTTTTCATTTGCTACCTGGACGTGCTGCAGCTTTTCCGCCAGGTACACCTGCACCATGGTTGATGCGTTCATTGCGCAAGCCGCGAGGCCCTGAGCCTTGTAGCACTTTCCGAGTTGTTTCTCCGAAGCGCGGAAGGCCCTGCTGGGTTGCGTAGGTTTCATCCCCGAGGTGGCGGGGGCTAGGTGAGCCACCAGAATCTCCTCAATGGGGGGTGTGCTATCGAGGCCCACTGCTTCCATTCCGCCACGTCGAGGAGCCGGGACAATGGGAGCATGATAGAAGCTCCTGGATCCACCCAGGAGCGTTTCAGCTCCTTGAGGAAGTCCGGAAAGATGGGCATCTTTTGTGACGTTGTTGGTTGTTTCGCGTGGAAGTAGCTTCCCGCTAGCTTCGTAGCCTGCTGGCGAGGCGTCGGGTCTGGCCACGTGATCTGCAGAGCATCCGCTGCCCTACGACACAAGTCGAACAGGGCCGGTACCGACAGGTCCGGTTCCGGGAGAATGTGCGCCAGGTTCTGGGAGGAACTCACGATTTCTCCCTTGTCACCAAATTCGGCGTCTAGGTCAGACACTTCAGACGTCGAGTCCTCGGCGGGACCCGAGGAATCTGACATTTCGTCCTCTCCGACTTGTCCGTTGCATTCCAGGTCCACGCTATCGGGTTCCGGAGCAGGGGGAAGCCGACGTGCGACCTTGAGTGCCGCGCTTCTAGCCATGGATTTGGCCAGCGCGACAGCCCGTCATCTTCTCATTGCAGCCGGCATTCGACGGTTATGAGGGCAAGAGTCGGGGAATTCCAGCGCCTTCCTTGCATGCAGAATCCCCAGGCAGACAGGACAGGCCTCGTGGGTGTCCGTCGCCGTAAGCGAGCGGCCACAGCCGCTGGGGCAAGGGCACGAGCGAGGACTCGTCGTCCTGGTCTTTCTCCTCCTTGTCTTCTGTCTTCCCTTCTCGGGAGCCATGTCCTGAGAAGCGTCGAGTTGATTTGAAGATTCTTTTCTTCAAAGTTGTCTTCTCCGTCGTCTTTTCTTTCGCTCAAAAAACCTGCTAAGGTTAGCAGGAGGTTGTGACGCAGTTAACACCTTCGAGCGAAAACCTGCGGAAATGAAGAAAACTTCGAGGGTGAGTAGAAAAATGCCGGACTAGCTTTCGCCAGCCCAGCAGTGCGCAGGAAAATTTCTCTGTACGCTCAGTGTAGGGAGCGAGCTCACCTCAGTTGAGCGATGCGACAACAGAGAAGTCCCGCGAAGTTCAGGTGTTTAAGCGAGGTGAAGGGCAAAAAAGAGGAAGATGGAGGGGCGCTCACCGCCTAAATACCCAGAGGGCGGGGCCTCTGGTGCGGCGGTGACGCCCCTGCCGTAAAGGCGTGAGTGTATTCCTTCAGGTAATTGCGCGGGGGTGCAATTCCCATAGCAAGTATGTTGCACCGAGAGAACATGACTGAAAGGGAACTGAGATTAGACCTTTGACTTTACATTTAGAACCTTTTTATGGATGTTCATAATTTATAGAGCTTTTTCAGAATCAAAATTGAAACCAAGGAGGACAAGTGTATTCAAGTTAGTAAATTAGGGATTAATGGTAAATGGACTGTACTCATATAGCACATTTCTATCTGATCAAGACGCTCAAAGTGCTTTACAGCACAGTCTGTGCCTTCATTTCCCACCACACACACATACATTCAGCACTTAACTACATCTCTACAAAGCTAATCTGAATCTATAGAGAATAATCAGAGCTTTATCACATTCATACACCGATAGGACACACACAGGAGGCATTGAGGGGTTCAGTGTGTTGCCCAAGGACACTTCAACATGTGACTGCTGGTGGAATCAACCCCCCAACTCTCCCATTGCAGGATGACTGTTCTGACCACTCAACCACAGGTGCTAATCATTTTTTAAAATTATAAGTACAATGAATAATGAAAAAAATAACTTAAATTTAAAACTCCTTTGAATGTTTCAAAAATAAATAACTTATAGTATAATTTAAACACAAAGTCATGTCCAGCTGCATTGATTAGAATCATTATTATATTAACTGTTTTCATTTACTACTGTGGTGCCATTTTGAAAGATAGGAAACAGTTTGTACAGATAAATGATGTATGATCTGACCTCTGTAATATCACATGTGGAGTTCCTCAAGAATCTGTACTTGGATCAAAGCTATTTATTGTATATGTGAATGACTTGGTAAATGTGCCAGGACTCCTTAAATGTGTCCTTTTTGCAGATGATACCACATTTTTTTGTTTGGGCAAAGATATATAACAGATGTTGGAGTTGATAAAGACAGAATTTGTCAAAATACAAACTTGGTTTAAACTCAATAAATTATCATTAAATCTAGATGAAACTAATTATATGATATTCAGTAATAAAAAGAAAACTGTTGATGTTCCATTCAAAATTGTGAAATTGTTGAGATTTGTAGAGTGAGTGAGGTGAAGTTTTTGGGTGTTATCATTGATGACAAACTGACATGGAAACAACACATAAATTCTGTAAGAATAAAAATAGCTAAATCTATTGCAGTAAGTTAGTCACTATTGCAGTAAGTCAGTCACTATTGCAGTAAGTCAGTCATTTAATAAGTCAGAGACTTATTAAACGATAAAGCTCTGTATTTGTTGTATAACACAACCATTGTTCCACACACTTAATCTATTGTATTGATGTTTGGGGGAAAGCGTGTAAAACAATTACAAAGTCTATTTTTATTTTACAGAAAAGAGCTGTAAGAATTATCACCAGAAAGCATTACTGTCATCCATCAAGCACATTATTTTATCAACTAAATTTATTGAAGTTCCATGATTTGGTAGATTATAATGTTTTATCAGTTATGTATAGGGCTCAGAATAACTTATTACCTTTAAATATCCAAATACATTTTGTTAAAAGACAAAGTTGCTATAATCTTAAGGGGACAGAGATATTTGTAAAACCAAAATACAGCTAGTTTGAAGGGACGGTCTACCTCAATCCAGGGAATTAGATTATGGAATGGTTTGGAGAATGAAGTTAAAAATGCCAAGTCAATGTTTACATTTAAGAAAATGATCAAAACTAAATTGTTGAAAAAAATATATGAAGTAACGTAATGTGTATTGTATTAGTTAGAAAATTAGAAAGAGTTATTCATTTTGTACTGTTACTGGAAGATTATTATTGTTTGAACTGATTGTTTGAAAAAGGGGGCAGATATAATAAGATTTTTTCTTCTTCTGCTATTTTTCTTTTTTTAAATATTTTGTACATTATCGTTTATGGGATTGTTTTGTATTGTGTGTTTTTTTAATGAATAAATGTTATAAATTGTTTGAAAAAAGGGGCATATATAATAAGATTTTTTCTTTTTCTGCTATTTTTCTTTTTCTTTTTTTATATTTTGTACGTTATCGTTCATGGGATTGTTTTGTATTGTGTTTTTTTTTAATGAACAAATTTTATAAATAAATAAAATAAATAAATATATATATTTTTACAATGTTACAACAATCCAGTTGTCAGCAGAAAATAAAACGTATTTCATTTCAAAAACATTTTGGCAACATTTACTTTTACTAGTAAAAGTAAGAAAGAAAATCTTGCCCTGTGTTCAACTTTTCAGACAAGTAATAACTTCTCTCTGAGGCCAAAAGACAAAACTATTTTATCTACAGATGCAATAACAGAACGAAGCAGTCAGAAAATGAGAGAGAAATTGAATCAGCCAGTTTTTTAAAACGGAGGTGATATTAGAAGGACTTCCTGAGCCACTTGTGGACACACAAGGTGAGTGATTTCTTTAACCTTGTCTAGCTGCTCTAGCCTTCCCCAGTAAATGTATTTCACAATCAGGAGACGGACGGAGTGATATCTGCTTCCCAGACGTGAATCAAACGTAATGGGGTTAGTTTTGATGCTTCAAAACCTGTCGGTGTGATTCTAGATACCTGTGAAGGGGCGAGCAGTGCTAAAACCAGAGCTGTAGTAATAAAAGTTGTGTATTTGTGTGTGGTGTGTAAGATCAAAGTGTAAAAATGGATCGCAGTTTATTTTTTTCCTTTTTGTGTAAGTAGAGCTGAAACGTGAAATAATTTGAAAGTGAAATCTGTGTTGGGTGCAGACTGCTTTTCTTATTGATCAAAGCACAACTTGAAAAGGAGACTAAACTGAAAGAAATATTTATTTAGATCTTTCCGTAAGTGCAGAAACCCTGTTTTTTACAAGTCTGTTTTTGTGTAGCCCTCCCAGAAATATTTATGTCATAGGCTTGAGGTCTCAGTGTTAAAAAAAAAAACAGTACACAAATGGTTGATGTTGTCTAAAACTCCCTCCAATGAGTTATTGTTCAAATGTACACTGACATCTTGTACCATGTACACCATCAGCTTAGTTTTAGGGAGCTCACATTTATAGATACATTTTTAATTATTTACTTTTAAAAAAATTAAGTCAGAAATGCCCTAAAATGCTTGCAAAGTTGGCAAGATTATCATGTCGATTTGTTGACTGTCAAATAAAAAGAAAGAAAAAATAATCCACTGTGACCTTAAAATAAAATGTCTGTCCATCATTAAATTTTTATCTAAAAGAATATAACTGTACCCGGCTGGTGACTACAACATTCGTAACATATTTCACCAACAAATATTACATTTAATAAATAGCTTTTCAGAGGCAGAACAACATGAATCGAATCATGAAGGTCAGCATGGCTCTTTATTGCCACTAAAAGCTTATAGAAGAAAGGACTTCAATGTGTTTAACACTTAGACTATACATATTTGTTACAAACTGGGAGTGGGAGCACAACAGTATATAATATTTTAGGTTATATGAATCAAAGAAGCTTTTCTTTTTCAAAGTATCTTCTTTAGACTGCCAGTAGTGGTTTCTAGCAACAGAAGCAGCTTCTGATTAGTGGCTGACACAGTTTCATTCATCATTTTGTCAGATCTTTGATCAAGCAAAACTTTACTGCCTGATTTGATCTATTGCCCAAATGGCCACGCTTGAACATTTGTTCTCAATATGTTTCATACAAGCATTTGTTTATAGTTTTTTTTTCTTCCAACTCCGGACATAGGAAGATCTGTGGTGGAAGTGGTCTCCAGCTAGAAGTACTGTGTGTGCACATGGATAACAACACTACCAGCCTGATCAATAAAGCTCATCAGAGACTCTACTTCCTCAGGCGGCTGAGACGAGCTGGTCTGAGAAGCTCAGTCCTCACCTCCTTCTACAGGTGTGCAGTGGAGAGCATCCTGTGCTCCAGCATCAACGTGTGGCATGGAGGCTGCACAGCTGCAGAAAGAAAAGCTTTGCAGAGAGTGGTGAAGGCTGCACAGAAGTCTGTTGGAGTCAGTCTCCCCACCATCACAGACATCTACACCTCCAGATGCAGGAAGAGGGCCACCTGCATCATGAAGGACCCCACTCACCCAGCACACACACTTTTTGCCCCGCTCCCCTCAGGAAGGAGGTTGAGGAGCATCAAGTGTAGAACCACAGCTTCTACCCTGAGGCTGTTAGACTCATGAATCTATAACTAGAATAACCACTGTAATGACACTTTAATTGGTGATATGTCACTTTATCTGTGCTGCAGATTAGCCATGCTGCTGATTTCATGTCTTTAATCTTCTGTATTCATACCCATCTGCTCACAACAGACTCATGTTCAGGCTGCTGTTTAATACACCATATTATATTACATTATTATTATTTAGCATATATCTTAGATCCTTGCGCACTGGTTCTTTTTATACTTTATATTTTTGATATTTTTGGGAGACCTTGAGTACATAATTTCGTTCCACCTCATGTACCACATGTGATGTGAACGACAATAAAGAACTTTGAATCTTGAACCTTGCAGAAACACAAATAGGTTGAATTATTTAAATGTGTAAAAAATACCTTGTTTGGACAAAGAAGGGATTGATTCATTAAAAAAAAACATATTTTCTCAAACTTATTAAAAAGCATAGAGGGACAGATTTCAACCTAAATCTCACAAGTCACTCATTCCAACATTTAGGCTAGATTGCAGCAGAAAAGGAATCAGTTTTGAAAAGTGGGCTTTGAAACTACTCAATCTGAATATTTCCATCAGTCTATCTTATATTTTCTTTCTACCATCTTTTGTTTGTCCTCACCTCATTCCCTTTAGCCAAACCTTTTCTCTCTTTTCCTCTGTGTCCTGTAATTGTCTAGTTTTGCCCTCCCATCTCCTATCTATTTATTTGATTTAATTTTTCTTCATGCTCACCAACCTGCCAGGTTTCTGTGTAGTTCCACTTGACTTTGCTGTCCCATTACCAGTGTGACCTCAATCCATTTACTGCCTCGACACTCACCATCACTTTGATGGTGACTGCTGCACAGCTGATTTATGCATGAATAAAAGAAGAACCAATTTTTTTAATGCAGTTTTTTTTTTAAAAACTCATCAGTGATTTAGGAGCATAAGTACCAGGGTTTGTTTGTGTGCCTTGTTAATCCCTCTGCAGGTTACTGAAACTAAAGAACAGGCACTGCAGGAGCTGCTAGACAATGACTATCATTAAATAAAATTAGGATTTTCTACTTTATATTTTAGGACTGAAAGGCAGTGCTTGGTACATAAAAAGACCCCTTTTGTAACATGAAACTCCCAAATGACTACATAATTGTAACATGGGCCTGAAGCAGTGTGTTGGTATAGAAGAATGAAGACAAATGAGATCTAGAGAGGAAAGAGAGGCCAGGAGAGATATAATAATATGAGAGTGGTGGAACAGATGAGCAGGGTTACCGTAGTACAGTACTGTATACAACAAAGCTCATAATTTTGTCTGTTCTCTTGTTTTGTTTTAGAAATGATGCTACGGGGAAAAGGAAAAGTTCATTGAAGGGGGATTTTTGCACATTTGTGAATAGTAACAGGTCACAGGAGCCCAGTATCATATTACTGCCCTGGTACCATTTAGAAGTTGTTGCAGAATACTATAGACAATGGCCAAAATACAAAAAAAATATGTATATACTTTATAATCAGATTCTACAAACATAAATAAGCTCTTAATCTTTTTGCTAAAAAGGTTTAAACCAGCCAATGCGGTGAACATTCACATACATGGGTAAACATTATCCAAGCTGACACTAGACAGGAAGTGAAAAGAAGGTCTTGATTATTAGATTTTATAACATACCTGGTACAAAAAGAAACGGCAAATTTAGAATTAACGGTATACGTAAAATGTATGCCTTTGGACTGTGAGCAACAAAACAACACAAAACTGAGGTCCTGCTTGTTTTTCACTGGATATTTTTTAATAGACATTTTCTTATCTTTTTGGATTTTTTTCCCTCCGTTCCCACATCTGAACAAAAACACTGAAAAATTAATGCCCCACCATGGGGAGAACGTCCACAAAAGAATTATAACAACAACCAGAGAAAGTACATGCCTCGCATGGCTAAAGATTTTCCCCAAATAACTGGCTCTCTTCTTTTAAACCGTTTACAATTTCCTTTTATTTGATCAACCAGTTCAGCACACAATTAATGCGTATGGAGGACAGGATTAGAATGAAGCAATGAAATTGCTAAAAAATGCCTCTGATCTTGATTCAGTTCCTGTGGCACAACTTCGTAGTGAGCATGTACAAATGACCAGTGCTGGGCAGCGCTAACCCAAAAATTAGTTCCACTATTTCTAAAGCACTAATTAATTTATTTAGGTCCACAATTTCAAAAGCACTAATGTCTTATAAAAATTAGGGGAAGCTAATTCTAAACCGCTAATTCTAAAATGAAACACCATCAGACAAGAAGCAAGTTTTAAGTTGTTTGTATTGTACTATAGACTTAGGAAGGTATTTATAATAATATTATTTGTAATAATAATCATTTTCTTTGAGTATAACCAATGGACAGGAAGGTATTTATAATAATATTGTTTGTAATAATAATCATTTTCTTTGAGTATAACCAATAGACAGGAAGGTATTTATAATAATATTGTTTGTAATAATAATCATTTTCTTTGAGTATAACCAATAGACAGGAAGGTATTTATAATAATATTGTTTGTAATAATAATCATTTTCTTTGAGTATAACCAATAGACAGGAAGATGCTGGTGAAGATTCTTAGTCGTCCAGGACATGATGAAATCAAAAAAGGCGTTCAATACAGGATCAACTGGACTTTATTTGTTGCAGAAAACGTTTCGACTTCTGTCCAGAAGTCTTTTTCAAT
>JBBPBX010104540.1:0-11714 GCA_038048925.1 Garcialebias charrua
TAGTTGTGATGTGTTTTCACCATGTACTGACCTGAAGAATAATAAAATTAGGAGTCAAAGATGACGACCATTGTTTTGCCGTTTAGCTCCAGAAAGCATGTGAAGTCCGTCCCCAAAACCAACCTGGAAGCAACGCACCCCCCCAAAACAAAGGTTCCGCTTCGTCATCACCGCTCCTCAGAAAAACACTATAAAAATGCAGGCATATTAACTTGCCGAACCGCAAACAAAATATAACATATATTTGAAAATAGGATCCGTTGCACATGGAAATACTTTACATTCATAAGAAAACCAAATATTGTGGTGACATTTTCAGGTGCACCACAGAAGGCTCTGAAACGAATGTGCAAGTTATTTGCAGGTTTATTGTACATATGAGCATAAACCTTGCAGCTGCAAACAGACCTCTCACCGATCACAAGTTCCAACACACGAACCTTCGAAGGCGGATCACGGTTTTATACCCCCAGATGACGTCATCGCCTCGTGGGACCAATCCTGGGACCGGACCGCCTTGGAAACGCCCTGGAACTTCCTTGGGACTGCCCTACTCTGTAACGTGCTCCGCCTCTCAGACAATAAGCTACCAGCTTCATATGTAAACTTCAGGTGTTAGGTCTGTTGTATTGTGCAGGCGTGTAACTGAAAAACTCTTCCCTATTGAAAATAAAACCCGGAAATAAAGGTTCCACCTTGAATATAATTCACATTACATGGCGGAATTTAAGTGAACATAAATCATAGAACATAATATGTATGTGGAATACTTTAGAAATATATTTCACAACCATCACAGACATCTACACCTCCAGATGCAGGAAGAGAGCCACCTGCATCATGAAGGACCACACTCACCCAGCACACTCACTCTTTGCCCCACTCCCCTCAGGACGGAGGTTGAGGAGCATTAGAGTGTAGAACCACTAGACTGAGGAACAGCTTCTACCCTGAGGCTGTTAGACTCATGAATCTCTAACCAGAATAATCACTGTGATGCCACTTGATTGGTGATATGTGCTGCTGATTATCCATGCTGCTGATCTCATGTTGCTGCTGATCTCGTGCTGATGATTTATTTCATGTTGCTGTGTTCATTCATACTCATCTGCTCACACAGGCTCATGTTCGTGCTGCTGTTCAACATGTTCACACCTTAGACCTTGTTACTGTTTTTCTTTACAATTTATACTTTTGTTGGATGTGACTGAGACCCTGTGTAAACTATTTCATTCCACCACATGTACCACATGTGGTGTGTATGACCATAAAAAAAACTTTCACCTTAACAACAGCTTTATCCTTTTAGTTTTTTTTGTGTTTAGCTAGTCTTTTGTAGCCTGGTTGATACCAGACCCATGTCCTTCACTTCGCTTTGGAGGGAAATGAGAATTGAGCGGAGCTGCGTAGGAATGGCGAGGGCCAGGCTAAGTCTTTTGCTGCTTAAGTTCACCGATTGCTTCTTTTAATTCAATCCAGTTTATTTATGTAGCACCAAGTCCCGACAGAATGTGTCAGGGCTGTTTTGTTTTAGCTACACTTTTCCTGCTTTAGCCAGACTTCTGCTTCTGCAACACATCAACACATTTTTACAAACCAACCTTTATTTACTAGCCTTTTGCTGCTTTTAGCAAGTTTTTCATTGTTTGTTGTTTGTCATTAGCTACTTTTAGCAAGCTTTTCATTACTGTATCTGCTTTGAGCTAACCTTTTTAGCTTGCTGGCTTTTTTCCTTTAGCATTTTGTTAGTTTTAGCTTTAGTATGTTCTCTAGCCTTTTGCTAGTTTTAGCTTTTTTCCCCCTCCTTTTGTTAGTTTTAGCTTGTTGTCTTTTTCTTTAGCCTTTTCCTGGTTTTAGCTGGTTGTGTTCTTCTCTAGCCTTTTGCTAGTTTTAGCTTGTTGTCTTTTCTTTAGCCTTTTGCTAGTTTTAGCTTGTTGTGTTCTTGTAGCCTTTTGATAGTTTTAGCTCTTTGTGTTCTTCTTTTGATAGTTTTAGCTTGTTTTGTTTTCTTCAGCCTTTTCTAGTTTAAGCTTGTCTTTTTCTCTAGCCTTTTGCTGGTTTTAGCTTGTCGTGTTCTTGTCTAGCCTTTTGCTAGTTTTAGCTTGTGTTTCTTTTTCGAGCATTTGGTTAGTTTTAGCTTGTTGTCTTTTTCTCTAGCGTTTTGCTAGTTTTAGCTTGTTGTGTTCTTCTTTAGCCTTTTGATAGTTTTAGCTTGTTTTGTTTTTCTCCAGCCTATTGCTAGTTTTAGCTGGTCTTTTTCTCTTGTTTTTTGCTGGTTTTAGCTTCTTGTATTTCTCCAGCTTTTTGCTAGTTTTAGCTTGTTGTCTTTTTCTCTAGCGTTTTGCTAGTTTTAGCTTGTTGTGTTCTTCTTTAGCCTTTTGATAGTTTTAGCTTGTTTTGTTTTTCTCCAGCCTATTGCTAGTTTTAGCTGGTCTTTTTCTCTTGTTTTTTGCTGGTTTTAGCTTCTTGTATTTCTCCAGCTTTTTGCTAGTTTTAGCTTATGTTTCTCTAGTATAGTATTTTGTTAGTTTAAGCTTATCTTTTTCTCTAGCCTTTTGCTGGTTTTAGCTGGTTGTGTTTTTCTTTAGCCTTTTGCTGGTTTTAGCTGATTGTAGTCTTCTCTAGCCTTTTGCTAGTTTTAGCTTGTTGTTTATTTCTCTAGCCTTTTGCTAATTTTAGCTTGTGTTTATCTAGCCTTTTGCTAGTTTTAGTATGTTTCTCTCCAGCCTTTAGCTAGTTTTAGCTTGTTTTTCTCTAGTCTTTTGCTAGTTTTAGCTTGTTTATTTATCTAGCCTTTTGCTAATTTTAGCTTGTTTTACTTTAGCTAGTTTTAGTATGTTGTTTCTCTCCATGCTTTAGCTAGTTTGAGCTTGTTTTTCTCTAGCCTTTTGTTAATTTTAGCTTGTTGTCTTTAGCCTTTTGCTAGTATGTTGTTTCTATCTAGACTTTATGCTGGTGAAGATCCTTTTTTTAAATTTTATCTAGCCTTTAGCTAGTTTTAGCTTGTGTTTCTCTAGCCTTTTGTTAGTTTTAGCTTGTTTTTCTGTAGTGTTTATTGTTGGTCTCAGCTGTTGTTCATGCTAACAGCAGCTGAAGTGTAAACTGTTTCCTGTTGCAGAGCAGCTAAAGGTTTCTGTTCTATCCTCCATTTTCCAATCTAAAACATCTCTTTAGCTGTTATCAGCTAAATGTTCTGATTCTTGTAAAGCGGGCTCTGGTCCTGGACCTGTTTCCGGCTCGGTTCTGTTGTGGTTGGAGTGAAAACCCGGATTGGATCTTCCAGGTCAGCTGAACCGGAAGTATAGAAAAGTGTTTGGAACCAAACGGAACCAGAACCGTTTGGACCAGGGGCCTCATGTATCAACCATGCGTGCGCACAAAAACATTGCGCACGTCACTTTCCACGCAAAGTGGCGTATGTATCAAATCTGATATGAACGGGAATATCTGCGCTTCCACGTACAAATCCACGGCTGCTCCCCTGTTGGCGTACGCACGTTTCTGTGGTTATTGTTCCTTTGGCGACACTTACAGGTGATCTGTGAAACCGTGTCCACGATGTGAAAACAATCATAAATCCCACCAAACACACATGATTAACGATTATTACATCCACATGGACGCAATTAGATGAGTGGATATAAAAGCATGCGCCAGATAGTGGCAACAATATTGACAACAATGAGATGTAATTTCTTTAAATAAGAAGTTAACCAAGCTGTATTAACACGCCTACGTTTAGGTCAGTGGGTAAAGCGCTTGCCTTTAGTTCCAAAGGTCGTGAGATCGACTCCCGCATGGTACAACGTTTTTCTTTTTTTTTCGTTCCAGATTGAAATACACATGAAAACTATTTACAAAACAATAAATCGTCTGCTTCCATTCATTTCATGTATTGTTCTATTTCTTGTTGTTTCATTCAATAGTTTTCCTGTGTTCTTTAAATCTGGAATGAAAAAAAAAAGACATTGTACCAAGCGGGAGTCGATCTCACGACCTTTGGAACGAAGGGCGGGCGCGCTCACCACTAACCTATACAGGCATGTTAGATCAGCTTGGTCAACTTCTTATTTAAAAGTGGATGGTTTGTTTTGCACTGTGCGTGCCGAATGAAGCCTTTTTCCGTGCTTCTCTGCCTCACTCAGAAGTGATTTCTGTTCACAGTCCGTGAAGTTCCTCTTTTTCCCACGTTCCGACATGATTTGCAATGGAGCAGAGACGACATTCCTGTCGTGCATGGCATATTTGAATGACTTTGCATATTCATACGGAGGCGTGTCAAGGGCGGAGTCGGCCACTCTCTCATGTGCGCTCAGTTCCACGTTGATTGTGTTGTACATAAGGAATGTGCGTGGATTCCGGTGCACGCACAGTTTGATAAATCTGGATTTTTTTGTGCGTGGACACTTTTCTGGATTTGTCCGTACGTGACTTTTCAGTAAGAAATCTACGCAAGTCTTTGTACATGAGGCCCCTGGTCCACATTGAAACGAGACGTTTTAAAAACACAAGCGGCGGAACGAGACCGGGTCCAAACACGGAACTCATCCGGTCGAACCGGGTCGAACCGAACATGAGTCACGTGGGTGGGATTACACGACAGGAGCTGAACAGAAACACGAGGACGGTTCGGCTCGGTTCGGTCCACGAGGCCCGGCAGAATCCAGTCCGGTTCTTGTGTCCTTCATCCGGATCAGCACCGAGGCTCGGTGGAGGACAGAAAGGACAAAACCCACACGGTCCGTCCGGGTCCGGCACCAGAACCAACAGCTGTTCTCAACCCGGTCCAACTCCAGAACCCCGCGGTCCCAACTCGGAACCGGACGGAGCTGGGCTCGG
Source organism: Garcialebias charrua (assembly GCA_038048925.1). Lineage (NCBI taxonomy): Eukaryota > Metazoa > Chordata > Actinopteri > Cyprinodontiformes > Rivulidae > Garcialebias > Garcialebias charrua. The sequence continues at coordinate 4,840 of JBBPBX010104540.1, forward strand.
TTTCCCCGGAAGCAGCAGCGGCCTCGGCCCGGAGCCACGTGTCCCGGTTCGGCCTCACATGACCCGGTGTTTGTCCCCGTGACCAGAACCTCCGCGCGTCCGGTACCGCCTCATGGAGCTGCTGGAGCAGAACCTGGAGGGTTCGGGGAGGTGAGCTGCTCAGGCCCGAACCAGAACCAGAACCACCATGTTGAAGCACATGTGGGTCTGACGGGTTCTGCCGAACCTCCTGTCGGATTTACAGCAGAATGAAACCCAAAGGCCCGATTCTGATCCTAAAGGTCCGGTTCTGATCACAAAGGCCCGGTTCTGGTCCTAAAGGTCCGGTTCTGGTCCTAAAGGCCCGGTTCTGGTCCTAAAGGCCCGGTTCTGGTCCTCGACTTATTACCGGAACTGAAGGTTCTTGTTGTAAACAGTCCGGTCCAGATGGTTCCGGCAGGAGGCGCTCTGGTTCCTCCTCAGAACCATCTGGACCGCCAGGGTGTGGGTTCAAGTCCAGTTCGAGTCACTGACTGGTTCTGTTTGTTTGTTTGTTTGTTTGTTTTAGACACGAGAAAACGGAACCGGAAGAAGAGATGCACCTGCAGGAAGGTAGGAACAAGTTTACCTCAACTTTACACAAACAAACAAACAAACAGCTGTTTACACAAACAAACAGCTGTTTACACAAACAAACAGCTGTTTACACAAACAAACAGCTGTTTACACAAACAAACAGCTGTTTACATGAATAAATATTGTTTTTAAAACACATCTGTATGAAATAAATGAAGCTGAAATTTGTTCAACTTAAACTGAGCTGAAGCTAAACGCTAACGTTACAAAACATCAGCTAAAGTCGTTCAACACGAGCTGAAGGTAGCAAACGTCTGGCTAAAAGCTACAAGTGGAACTCGCTAAAAACAGCAAAAAGTAGCTAAAACTAGTAGGGGTGTAACGGTACGCTAAAATCACATTTCGGTTTGGTTCAGTTACAAGGACGGCTTGGTTCGGTTTATTTTCGGTACAAAAAAAAAAGACAAAATAAAGACTTACAAAATGTTTATTTTGAAAATATGCCAAAAATACGTTTGTATAAAAGCAACCCATTTGGATGATATTTTAAATAAACAGCACTTTATAATAAACAAACTATATTAACAATAATAAAACTCTTAATAAATACAATAACAGTCAGAACCAGAACAATAAGCAGCAACAGACTGTTTACAATCTAAATAATCAAGTTTAAAGTTTTTGTCCAAAAAGACCAACTTGTCCACATTTTCTGCTAAAAGCACAGATCTAGTTTCAGTAAATATCTCTAGTGGTGGAGAAAATCATCTCAATAACAACAGTAGCAACAGTGTGGCTGTTTTTGTCCTCATTACTCACAACAACCTCTTCTTGGACCTGCTCCTCCAGGTGGGACAGGTCCTGGAAAAGTTCAGAGTTCAGTCATCACACACTTCTTAGCTGCAGGTGATCTGGTGGATTTCCCTGGACAGGAAGAAGACTTAGCTGCTATCTCTGTCCCAGACTGGAAATAAAACACAAAGAGGTAAAAAAGAAAAGAAAAAGTTAATAAGATAATGATTTTAAATAAAAAAGATTAATTAAATAATAAAAAAAGAACAATACCTCTTCTTGAATGGTTGAATCTCTCACTCATCATCAGAGCTTCAATCAGCTCCAGGGCTTGTTGACAATATCAGTTTTAACTTTTTCATAAAGTGATGAACTTTTTGACTGAAGTGTTGACGTGATGGATGTCATAGCGACGCTCAAGAACTTTAAAGCCTGCACATCAAAAACATTCAGACTTGGATCCAGAGATTTAAAAACTTCTACAGTTTGTGTTATTGATCTGGACCGACCTGAATGACTGATGAAGGTTGTTTAAATGCAGCTGCGCACGTGCAGCATTTAGCTGCCTAGCATCTCGTGTGCGGTCTCCTGTTTGGGAAGTCTTGCACATCCAAAGCTGTGTGGACGTTGTTTCACAAAGACTGCATCTGCAGCAGCAACACGTCTAATGTTAACGCGCTTGAAACGACATCATCCGAAGGTGAACGAAGAAAAGCAGCTTGTTGCAAACACCGCTAACATGCTGCGCGTGCTGCAAGATAATGGCACCGTGCTGAAACGCGCCCAGGAAATTTTGTTCCGCGGTGCATATATTCAGTGTTGGGGTAGTTACCAAAAATAAGTAATTAGTTACTCATTACTAGTTACTTAAAAAAAGTAACATATTACACTACTTAGTTAATCAGTTCTGAAAGTAACTTAGTTACATTACTTTCAGATTACTCTAATACCTGAGATTTAACCTGTATTAATTTTTATCTTTCAATAATGACATTAGAGATCTTTTTGACACTCATTTTTGACAAATTATTTAACACTCACCTTTTCTCTTTTAAAGTTGGCTGGGTTGATCCAATGTGCTGTCATGCCCAAAAAACTTTTGTTATGACAGGTCCAAATATGCGCAGTAGTTGACACGTACTCCAAGCCCTCAAACTTTTTTTTTCAGTTCATTTTCCATCTTGACATAACACTGGTCCAGGTACTTTGAAAACGTTTTTCTGTCTGACGATACCAGATCACTTCCTGTTGTCTGTATTTTGCTCAGAATTCTTCGGAAGTACGGGGACTCAACTGTTGAAATTGGCAACACTTTGTTCACTACGTACGCTGCTACAAGTTTGTTTACCTCAGCCTTTGTAGTGGTTGCCTGGCGGTGAAATTCAAGCCGAGCCTGCTTACACGGTGGCGGCATCAAACTTGCACCATCCCTCTGCGGCTCTTTAGCAACTAGCTTAGCATTAGCGTGTTGTCTTTGTAAATGCTTGTAAAGATTTGAATACTTCCATCCATAAAATGACATCGCCGCGTTCTCCTCCACCTCCGCCATGTTGTTGTTCATTCCCTCCAATGTATGTCTATGTACGTTTATATGTCTATGTACGTTGACGTATGACGTTCCGACGTCATCGCGTACGTCTTTGTTTTCCTCCCGTGACCATAGACATATAGGAGATATCTATGCCCGTGACAATCATGCGTCTGCTCCGTCGTCCTCGTCCGAAAGGTAAAATAAAAAAAAATAAAAAAAATATTCTCCGAAAGGTCCTGATTGAAACGCAAGTAACGAATGTAAGGTTTTGTTAGTAACTGTAATATATTACAGGCATTTTCAAAGTAGTGCGTTACACTACTACGTTACTGAAAAATGTAATGTAATTACTGTAACGCGTTACTAAGTAATGCGTTACACCCAACACTGCATATATTCTCCCGTTAATAACGTTCAATGAGTGAAAAAATAACCGAAACGGTACACAGGTGGACCGAACGTGACGTACCTAAACGGTTTGACACACCCACGTGTACCGTTACATCTCTAAAAACTAGTAGCTAAAATCTAAATGAAGTAGATCTTTAGCTTCTTTCAGCTGTTCCTCTCCACAGCAAGTCCTCCTCACTTTGTCCTCTAATAAAATAATAATAATAATAATAATGAATTCAATTTATAACGCACTTTTCATTAGTGAAAATCTCAAAGTGCTACACACATTCATACACCGGTAGCGGCAGACTACCATGCAAGGTGCTTTCCAGTCCTACCGGGAGCAACTTGGGGTTAAGTGTCTTGTCCAAGGACACAACGACACATGGTGTGGGGAACCGGGATTCGAACCGCCAACCTTCCGATCGGGGGACGACTGCCATTACCACTACATCACGGCCGCCCCACTGTGTCCTCTGTCCTCACTCCAACTCCTTCCATGTCCTCTCTAACTGCATCCACACATCTCCTCTTTGTCTTTTTCCTGCAGCTGCATTTCTAACATCCTTCTACCAACATACCCATGGTCCCTCCTCTGGACATGTCCAAACCACTGTCCCTCCTCTGGACATGTCCAAACCACTGTCCCTCCTCTGGACATGTCCAAACCACTGTCTTGTAAACTTTGACCTTTGACCTTTGCTGACACCTTTTTGTCACAAATCACTCCTGAAACTTTTCTCCATCACTCCATCCTGCCTGGACTCTCTTCTTCACCTCTTTACCACATTCCCCATTTTCCTGGACAGTGGACCCCAAGTACTTGAAGTCCTGCACCTTTGTGACCTCTGACCTTGTAGCCTCACTGTTCCACCTCCTCCCTCTCATTCACACACATGTACTCTGTCTTACTACGGCTGACTTTCATTCCTCTTCTTTCAGGTATGTCATCAGGTCCTACTGCCTTCCCCTTCTTCATTCTTTTCAGAGCTTTCTGGACTTCACCCTCACTAATCTTTCCCACTTCCTGGTCCACAGTTTCTATGACCTCCACTCTTCTTTCTCTTTCATTCTCTTCATTCATTAGCTCCTCAAAGTAATCCTTCCATCTTCCTGTCACACTCTCCTCACTTGTTAGAACATTACCATTCCTGTCTTGAACAAGCCTAACCTGCTGCACATCCTTTCCAGCCTGATCCCTCTGTCTCCTGACACGTTTCCCTCCTCGTGGTGTTTGACAAACTGCAGCACAACGTCCGCCGACTTCCTGTTTGTCAACATCACCGGTGGTGGTCGTCGTTAACCCGGGCCTCGACCGAAGCTAAAAGTAATAAAAATGCTAGCCAAAGCAACAAAGTTTTTTTTTTAAATTGGTACACCTGTAGCTGAATGTAGCAAATGTATGGCCAAAGCTAAAAGCAACACAGAAACTACAAGTAGCCTAACAGCTGAAAACAGCAATAAATGTTAGCTAAAAGTATCAAAATGTTTGTTAGATGGTAAAAGTAACAAAACTCTAACATGCAAAATACTAGTAAACATTGTAAAAGAAACCGCTAAAATAACAGTAAGGTTGCTAAAAGACAAAAATGTAGATATTTTATTTAAAGGCTAGCTAAATGAACCAATAAACTTGCTGAATGTAGCCAAACAATAGCTAAAAGTCAAAAAGGCTAAATTAAGTTAGCCTGGTTAAAACCAGACCCTTGTCCTTCACTTTGCTTCGTACTAGGGTCTGGACTTTCTCCATAGAGAACCGATTCTTGCTGGAGGCGTGGCCTCTGCTGAGGAACAAGACCATTGGATCTTAGAAAAATTTTGAACAGGGAAAGCATTCTGCTCCCTCCCCCTCTGTGCTCTGCCAAACTTGACATCTGCTCCGCCTCCTGCTGCATTTTCTCTCGCTGCAGCTGCATATTCTGTGTTTATATGTTAATAAAACGTTCTAAAAAAATAAAATAAAACCATGGAGCTGGTCCAGCACACCAGAAGACCAGAAAATCTGCAGGGACTCGGGCAGCAACGTAAAACCCGAGTTTAATTCTCTCGTGACAACCTGAGGCATTTCCTCATCAGCGGAGGGAGAGGAGGAGGAGGAGGAGGAGGAGGAGGAGGAGGGAGGAGGGAGCGATCACTTGACTTTTGGCAAAAAAACAAAAGAAAACTCCAGATAAGGGATTAAGAAGGGGAAATTAATACATTTGTGTCACATATAAAACAGTCCTGCATCGCTTTGCATCGCTTTGAATGAGAACATGCGAATGCTCGCTGGCTGCGCTGGGACAGGTGGGGGCGTGGGTTAGGGGCCAAAAACTCCGCCCCTTCTGTTCTCTGATTGGTCCGGTCAAAAATCTACCGGAGAAATCGTTGTCTATGGGAGAAGTCCCAGACTGAGCAGTGAAGTGAAGGGAAATGAGAATTGAGCGGAGCTGTGCAGGAAGGCGAGGGCCAGGCTAAAATTAAATGAGCACATTTAAATTGTATTATTTTTCTGAAGTAAAAAGGTGTCTCTGTGTGTCTCTGTCTGTCTCTGTCTGTGTGTCTCTGTCTGTGTGTCTCTGTCTGTGTGTCTCTGTCTGTGTGTCTCTGTCTGTGTGTCTCTGTCTCTGTCTGTCTCTGTGTCTCTGTCTCTGTCTGTGTGTCTCTGTCTGTGTGTCTCTGTCTGTCTCTGTCTGTGTCTCTGTGTCTGTGTCTCTGTCTGTGTGTCTGTCTCTGTCTGTGTCTCTGTGTCTCTGTCTCTGTGTCTCTGTCTGTGTCTGTGTGTCTCTGTCTGTCTCTGTCTGTGTCTCTGTGTCTCTGTCTCTGTGTCTCTGTCTGTGTCTGTGTGTCTCTGTCTGTCTCTGTCTGTGTCTCTGTGTCTCTGTGTCTCTGTCTGTGTGTCTCTGTCTGTCTCTGTCTGTGTCTCTGTGTCTGTGTCTCTGTCTGTGTGTCTCTGTCTGTCTCTGTCTGTGTCTCTGTGTCTGTGTCTCTGTCTGTGTGTCTGTCTCTGTCTGTGTCTCTGTGTCTCTGTCTGTGTGTCTCTGTCTCTGTCTGTGTGTCTCTGTCTGTCTCTGTCTGTGTCTCTGTGTCTCTGTGTCTCTGTCTGTGTGTCTCTGTCTGTCTCTGTCTGTGTCTCTGTGTCTCTGTCTCTGTCTGTGTGTCTCTGTCTGTCTCTGTCTGTGTCTCTGTGTCTCTGTCTCTGTGTCTCTGTCTGTGTCTGTGTGTCTCTGTCTGTCTCTGTCTGTGTCTCTGTGTCTCTGTGTCTCTGTCTGTGTGTCTCTGTCTGTCTCTGTCTGTGTCTCTGTGTCTGTGTCTCTGTCTGTGTGTCTGTCTCTGTCTGTGTCTCTGTGTCTCTGTCTGTGTGTCTCTGTCTCTGTCTGTGTGTCTCTGTCTGTCTCTGTCTGTGTCTCTGTGTCTCTGTGTCTCTGTCTGTGTGTCTCTGTCTGTCTCTGTCTGTGTCTCTGTGTCTCTGTCTCTGTCTGTGTCTCTGTGTCTCTCTGTGTGTCTCTGTCTGTGTCTCTGTGTCTCTGTGTCTCTGTCTGTCTCTGTGTCTCTGTCTGTGTCTCTGTCTCTGTCTCTGTGTCTCTCCGTCTCTGTGTCTCTGTGTCTCTGTCTGTGTCTCTGT
>JBBPBX010104541.1:0-11714 GCA_038048925.1 Garcialebias charrua
CAGATGTGTCCAACACAAACAACTTTGTTGTTTTTATTTTGGACCAACTACAGCCATGCAGCTGTTCTCTAAGTGAAGCTTCAAGACCCTCAGTTCCAGTCCAGATGTCAATAAGCAGCATGTCAGAGTTCCAGATGTTTTGTTCCTCAGTCCACCTCTGTGCTGTTTGTGCTCATGTGTCAGGGACAGACTTGTGAGGACCACAGCTGTTTTCATGATGTTGTCATGTGCTGCTGGTTAGAAGCAAAGTGTTGCACAGTTCAGGTCAAAGGTCAGGCTGCAGTCCCAGAAAAACTGCTTGACACTTTCACACTGTTCTTTGATCAACTGGGACTTTTCTCTGCCGTCTCACATTTATTCTGTACAATCAAATGTGTTCAACAAACACCAGAATAACTTGTTCATGTTTGAACCGACTCACAACATCCCGAGTTGAGGTCAACAGCACGCCATCCCCACCATAAATGGTGTTGGTCGCGTACCGCTTTCCCCCCCTGAGACGCCGGATGGTGGACCAGAATCGCCTCGAAGCCGTACGGAAGTCATTCTCCATGGCCTCTCCGAACTCCTCCCACGCCCGAGTTTTTGCCTCAGCAACCACCCGAGCCGCATGCCGCTTGGACTGCCGGTACCTATCTGCTGCTTCCGGGGTCCCACAGGCTAAAAAGGCCCAATAGGACTCCTTCTTCAGCTTGACAGCATCCCTCACCGCCGGTGTCCACCACCGGGTTCGAGGGTTGCCACCACGACAGGCACCAACAACCTTGCGGCCACAACTCCGATAAGCTGCCTCGACAATAGAGGCGCGAAACATGGTCCACTCGGGCTCAATGTCCCCCGCCTCCCTCGGAACGTGTTCAAAGCTCTCCCGGAGGTGGGAGTTAAAGCTCCGTCTTACGGGAGACTCTGCCAGACGTTCCCAGCAGACCCTCACAATACGTTTGGGTCTGCCAGGTCTGACCGGCATCCTCCCCCACCATCGGAGCCAACTCACCACCAGGTAGTGGTCAGTGGACAGCTCCGCCCCTCTCTTCACCCGAGTGTCCAGGACATGCGGCCGCAGATCAGATGAGACGACAACAAAGTCGATCATTGAACTACGACCTAGGGTGTCCTGGTGCCAAGAGCACATATGGACACCCTTATGCCTGAACATGGTGTTCGTTATGGACAATCCATGACGAGCACAGAAGTCCAACAACAGAACACCACTCGGGTTCAGATCAGGGGGGCCGTTCCTCCCAACCACACCCCTCCAGGTCTCACTGTCATTGCCCACGTGAGCGTTGAAGTCCCCCAGCAGAACAAGGGAGTCGGGTTTGTAGCTGGCGTTTTAAACCTCAGAATATTCAAGAGCCAGCATCAAACAGTGGTTAAAAATGAGCTGTACCTGCATTGTTCCAGTGGAATAATTATCCCTTCCATGACCGGGGCTTTGGGAAGAAGCAGCAGAGAGGACAGCGAGGAGGAGAACACAGCTGCAGCTCAGTAAGAAACATGAATATGACTCGACTCCACATCCTGCACTTGTAGATTTAATGTTGGAGTCATGATGAGTGATTTAATAAAAGTTTGTAACTACATACTTTTAAAATAATATTCAGATTTTAACAGTTTTCTAATCTGTAAATATGTTTGTAAACTCCTAGTAACTTCAGGGCTGTTACACCTCTGAAATATTCTCTGCAGTTTCCTTTAATATGAAACCAGAACTGTTTCACTTCAATTAAACTTTTATTTCCTGAGATGTAATTATTTATTTTAAAGCATAACTCTCATAAAGAGTTCTCTGTTTGGTTTTTTACGTTATGAAGGTAAATATGAACACTTTTTTGTTTTTTCAGGTTTGCATCATCTGACCTCCTGATGTGACTGCTCTGCCATCCATGGTCAGTGTTCACCAAGAATGAGACGAGAGGAACTCCCCATCAAGTTCAAGTTGTGTTTGTCATATACAGGTTAACACAGAGTTAACAGTACAATGAAGTGCTCAGGATGAGAAGATCCGATTTGACTTGCTAAAAAACTATACTATACTAAAAGCATGCAAAGTGAAAAAGTAATTATAATATTCACAAAGTCCTGAAGAGAGACAGTAAACATGGTTGGATATACAGTAATGATGCAGCAGGATGAATTTGAATGAACTACTGTAAGTATTTCAAACTAGTAATACAGTACAAGCTAACATGCACATAGTTATATATATATATATATATATATATATATATATATATATATATATATATATATATATATATATATACACTACACATAATCAACATTACACAGGTTGTGTGACAGGTTATTGCACAAGTAGTGACATTGAGATTGAATTATTAGTTATTACCAGTTGTTCAGTGTTATTTATTGATTATTTATCCACACCACCCCGTCAACCAATATCCTGCAGCCCGTTGAGTTCTTCCTGTTCTTAAATGACCTTGACCTTGGATGAAAGCAACGGGACCTTGCTGACCGGTACGGTGTCCATCAGTCCACGGTCAGGCGGATTATCACTGCAACTTTTTATTGACAGTACTCGGCTCAATTAGGACCCGATACCTGAAGAGCAGATGCATAAAAATCTACCTGCATACTTCAGGACTACTGTACCCTGACACTACAGTCACACTACTTACTACTTGTAAGAAAATAAAATGTTCAAAACATTCTGACTTTGTCTTCATATTATCACCCAAAAAAATGTGTATGTTGATTTAAGACAGGCTTAGAGTTCAGTTTTATTTTAGCCAGTTTATTAAAAACATTTGATGATGATGTTACATTACTGTAGAAAACGTTTGAGGCACAAGATTTAAACAGTTTATAGCATTACAGCTTCTGACTTTAAGTCACAGCTTCCTCGACAGCTAATGGAGATTTAAAAACATTAATCAGTCAGACAAAGGTAAGTGATGAAGCAGCTCTTCTGTTCAACCATCCACATGGATCACATGTCCTTCGTCATCACTGCTTGTTTGTATTTGGTGCTTGTATTTGATCTCAGCTCACGAACATCCAGGCTGGACCAGCTGGCTCCCTCATCATCATCACTACGGTGTCCTGTACAGTGAAAGAAAACATCTCTTATTAAGAGCTGCTATAAACAGTGAGATTCACAAAACCATATAGCAGACATGTGTTGAATATAAAGAGTTTATATTGTCTGATATTTAACTTCAACTCAAGTTTTGTACACAAACTTGAATTAAAATAATTAAATTAAAATAACTTGTGTTTCTAAATCTGCTCTAAATCTCCTGCCTCCTTGTTTGAAACTGAACTGTCAGGTGGCTTTGACTCAAACAGTGGGGCTTCTGGCTGCTCCTCATGGACTGTAAACACTCAGCCCTGACTTCTCCTGCCTCCTTGTTTGAAACTAACATTTGTGTTAAATCAGAAATGTACAGACAAAACACGTTTACTCAACAATTTAGCAAGGGTTAACTATGTTAGCTGTGTTAGCCTACATGATGCAGTTTGGTGAACTGAAAACAAATACAGACTTACCTTCAGAGTTATTTACAGTGCTTTAAGTGGAAAAAAATAAGTGCCGGTACCCTCCCTAATGTCATAATAATATGCATACCTGCAAACTCAGAAGGGATGAAAAAGGTGACAAACGTTGCGCCAACCCCCCCCGAAAGATTTTGTAATTTTTTAACATGCTTCAGGTAAAAGTCATTTACTAACCTAATTTAATGAGGACATAAATAGGAAAGATTGTGTCAACCAAAAAATTAACAACCAACAACAGCAGCAAGTCAAATACAGCAGAACATTTTGCTAACAATGCGCTGCTCCGAGTCAACAGATGCATTTAAAAACTTAAGACTTATCTCTTCAGACAGGCTTTTGGTTAATTTTGTACATTGATTTTAGAGTTTGTTATGTTTTACCTTTTTGTATAGTACTTCTGTGATTTTATGATTTTATTTTTCCTTTTGTAAAGCACTATGTGACTCTCATGTCTGTGAAATGTGCTATATAAATAAATCTTACAGTAAAAACTCATTTCTTAAATATGCTGGTGAAGATGTTTTGCCAGAAATTTTGAATAAAGTAGATGCCATTTCCTGCATTCTTGTGTATTTTAACAAGTTGTTAAACATCTATGTTTACCTACATGTAAACATGATTCAGTAACTATTTTAGAGACATCTAACAAAATAAAGTCAGGTCCTGTGGACAGATTAAAAAATTGTTTATATTATTATTGATCATGAATCAGGATATTTCAGAGACACCTCATTCAACTAGTTCATATAGACATCATCCTGTTTTTAAATTCACTCCTGTGGCTAAGATAATGAAATTAATGTGACACTTTATCACAGTGGCTTTAGGGGTGCAACTGACTGTTATTTTGTTAATTTTTATTTAGTTTTATTTGTAACACAACATGCCATTTTACTAAACAATGGTTACACTGCATGTATAAAAATATTAACTTTACCCACACGTACTTCTGCTTCCCTCGCGCTCTGTCGCGCTGCAAAGTTTGTTTTTATTTTTTTCACAGAGTTCGCTGTCGTCTCCTCCCCTCCTGTCTATCCTGAGGTTGTGATTGGCCAAATGACGCGCTCCACCAAAGATGTTTTATTGTCGTGAAGATGCATTACTCTTTCTTGAAATCCAGTCGGGGGAAATGATGCATTCTAATCTGCCACGGGTCTTTCAAGTGGAGAAGATGAAAATAAGTTCCGGAATGCACCTTACGTTTAAAAAAAGTCCCGGTACTCTCAGGGTTAAATTTTAGAAGTGGCGGAACTGGGTACCGGTGAGTTCCGGCCCACTTAAAGCACTGGTTATTTATGTAGTTGGACACATAAAGCTTAAATCCTTTGTCATTCTTAGATGTGCGCTTTAGACAAAGGTCTGAATAATTCTGTACACATTGACTGTCGGAAAGTCCTGCAGAGATTGTGTAAAGATCGCCATCCTGTGGCTGTGAACCGGAAGTGCGCCATCTGGCCCATGAATGCGGAAGTGCTATAAAGGAAGTCCGTGGCATATATCCTGATAGGCCATAAAACAAAACAAGAGAGGGGGGGGGTGTCTCGTTACAGATCTATGGCTCATTAGTTCATCCGTACTGATGCCACAAAGCTGTGAGTGCTTGTTAGACACTATTCAACACTAGAATGACTATAGAGCATTAATAGACTTGTTATTTTGGTTATGACGGGTGTACAATAATTTCCCTCAAAATACGATAATTTATGTCTCTAGTAAGATAATCCTACATTTCTCACCTGGCAACACTGATCATTAGTTGGATGCAGTATTTTTTATTTTTTTACATTTTTCATTTGTTACTTTTCCTATTAAACTTAATTCAATTCAAGTTCCTTTATTATCCCCGAGGGGCAATTAGATTTGCAGTCAATAGGTGTGCACAGTTTCATACATACATATGCACTTACACACACATACACATATAAACACAAGACAATAAAACATTAAAATAACAGTGTTAAAATTAGTGTGCATTAAGAAACCTGATTGCTACTGGGATAAATGAGTTTTTAAATCTGTTCGTTCTACATTTGGGTTGTAGAAACCTGCGTCCAGATGGAAGCAACCTGAACTCGTCATGGAGTGGGTGATCAGGGTTTGCCAGAATCTGCCTGGCCTTGTTCACTGACCTCACCTTGTGTAGGTCTGCGAGGTTCCTTAGGTCTATGCCAGCAGTTTTGCTGCACATCCTGACAATCCCCGAGAGTTTGCTCTTGTTCTTACAGGTCAAAAGTCCAAACCAACAGATGAAGGAAAAGGTTAAAATAGACTCAATAAAACATGAATAAAACATTCTCATAAAAGTTGAATCAACATTAAAACCACAAAGCTTCCGATAAAAATACATCCTCTGGTGGGCCTTTTTGCAAAGTGCATTCACGTGAAGGTCAAAGGTCAATTTATCATCGAAAACAGTTCCCAGGTATTTATATTGTTGCACTACCTCCACAGCTTCACCGTCAATGACCACGGGAGCTGTTACTGAAGAATTTTTCCTGAAATCGATGATCATCTCCTTTGTTTTAGAAACATTTAATTTTAAAAAGGAAGACTCACACCATGCTGTGAAGTCCCCAATCACAGGCCCGGGGTCTGGGTCATCACTGCTCAGAAGGGACAGGATGACAGAGTCATCAGCAAACTTGACAATGTGACGCTGAGGGAAATGGCTGCGACAATCGTTTGTGTATAAAATAAATAAAAGAGGCGAAAGAACACAGCCCTGAGGGGAACCAGTAGAGGACAGAAGGACATCAGAGAGGACCCCATTAACTCTCACCCTCTGAGACCGAGCAGTTAAAAAGTCCACAAGCCAACATATGAGGCTGAAGTCAAGACCGTACAGACTTTGCAATCCATCCATCCATCCATTTTCTTCCGCTTATCCGGGGTCGGGTCGCGGGGGTAGCAGCCTAAGTAGGGAGGCCCAGACTTCCCTCTCCCCAGCCACTTGGAGCAGCTCCTCTGTGGGAATCCCAAGGCGTTCCCAGGCCAGCCGAGAAACATAGTCCCTCCAGCGTACTTTGTAATTTCTCTGCTAAAATGTGGGGCTGGATACAGTTAAAAGCAGATGAAAAGTCAATAAAAAGCAACCTTACAAATGTTTTTGCACCTTCAAGGTGTCCTAAAACCTTATTTAAAAGAGTTCCTGTTGCGTCCTCCACCCCTCTATGTGAACGATAAGCAAATTGAAGTGGGTCCAAATGATCTTCAACTTTTGACAAGAGGGTCTTGTGAACCAGTTTTTCAAATGACTTCATGACTAAAGAAGTCAGGGCAACAGGCCTGAAATCGTTCAGGGAATGAGCAGTCTTGGATTTTGGGATCGGAACAATGACAGAGTCTTTCCAGAGCTGTGGGACCGTGCAGGTTTGAAGAGACATGTTAAAAAGAAAACAGAAGATATCTGCAAGCTGCAGGGCACAGTTCTTAAGAATACGACCCCCTATACCATCAGGACCCGGACTTTTCCTTTCTTTAGTCTTTAAAAACATGTTAACTACACTTTCAATATCAATAGTCATTGTTGCACCTGACGACGTTTCTTTAAAAACAGAAAGCTCTTCTGTAAAATCATTAGTGTTAAAACGATTGTAAAACAAATTAAAATCATTTGACAGTTCCACGGCGGACGAGGAGTTAAGAGTGATGTGAGTTTTCTTATTTGGCATTCCCATCATGGACTTCACGCTGTAATAGAATAATAATGCTGTTTAGTAAGGTTTTTAAACACTTACTGAGCCACCATTATTGGATGCGCAGTTGAGCAGATTTTAATCTTGCACAAACTGCCACCAAATGCGCGAGTTCTTCCTTTTTCCGATACTAAATTGTTTTTACTGTGATTAATCAGAAATGTAATTTCACGAGAGACTCAACTTATGTTGGTCTACCAAAAGAATAGACCTTTTATTGAAACTATCACAGAATTACATTAAACATTGGTATCGATATTAGCTCTGATTTAATAACTACGTTGACAAGAATTCAAATTAAAACAAACAGACAATTAGGAACTTAACTGTTGGCACATTTACTTGACAGATTAAATAGCTTATGAAAAATAAGAAATAGGAGGAAGGAGTTCTGGAGCTAAGTTAAGCTAAAGTTGTTTACTTTGAACCAGACTGGGTGACACCGTTTCCCCCACACGAGCAGACTGCTGGGCTCCCGCACGCTCAAACACACCACGGCTCGTTACCTGTTGGAGGTTCGTCTCTTGGAGACAAGAGTGGAGAAGTTTGTGGACACACACGTGGATGGGTTTGTCCAGTGGCCGTCCAGTTGGACTTCAGCGTGAGTGTGCTGATTCACGATACGAGGAACTCGCCTCCCTCGGCAGGGACCAACGGTCGAGCGCACAGACTGACTTTCAAAATAAAACTTTAGAAAACAAATTCTTCCAGAAGAGTGACAGGATCACAGTAAGGCTTTGCTATGATCCTAGCGGAGACGTGGGTCGTTGACATATGACCGGGCCGACTCCAGCTTTCCCAGGGAAGAGAAACAGTTGCAAGTAGTTCTCCTCCAAAAACTAACTTCCAAATAGGAAGTGCCCATTATATGGGGGAGGTGGGGTCTCCCCACCTCCTCAACGGCTACAGGCTGGTTAACAAAATAAAAGATGGAAGTATGATCCCATAGGCAGAAAGTCTCTTGACGGACAGCAGGAAAACTGTTTACATAAACAGCCAGGTGGCCTGCTGGTGAGCACAGAAAATGTTATGGCTAACTTCATAGACAACACAAAAGAAGCTGCAAGTTAAACGTTTACTCTGACCTTGTGCTTTAGATTCAAAGACTGCTTGTTGTGCAGAAATAAACCAGCAGAAGGGTCAAAGTCATGCAAGTAACAGATCATCATTAAAAATGACAAAAATATACTGTAGATCAATTCTGAATTAACACACATTAAAGAGAAAGTTCAATCTGATTAATTAGTGTCCATTAATTCATAATAATTGTTAACCAAAATATAAGTGTCAATTTGTCTCCTTGAGGGCTTCAAGAAGGTGTAACACTTAGAGTTTCAGAGAGATGTGGAGAGGTGTACTTGAAGGTCAAGACAGAAATATCAGAGGCTAGGTGTATCACTACAGTCCCCCTTTTTGGAAGTCATCGCCTGTCCTTGGAGATGAGTTCCAACACGAAAGGATACCACCGAATGTCTCTGACCTCTATGTAATCCAGCAAGTGGAAAAAAAAAAATCAAAAAAAAGTTCAAAATTATACTCCCATAATGTTTTGGAAATTCCATACTGTTCGTAGGTAATCCCTTTGCGGTAAGCTTTCAATCCTTTGGAAAACATAGTCTGTTAACCCATGGAAAACTGAGTCTGTGATCCCTTGGAAACAAAGTCTTATAATCCACAACGGTAAATCCACAACGATGGGGGTTATTGATTTCATCAGCAAGAATGGTTTTTAATCAGCATGTAGAGGGGATCCCTCGATTGAAGCAGAGGAGGCGGGCCTTGGATGAAGGTTGAAGACCAACGTTGGATCAGCAGGTCCCCACATCGAAGGTTGCAGGCTGGATGGCTTCCAGTCGGTGCCACCCTGGTTCAATGTGTCATGCAATTATGTGGTTTTAGGTGGGCTTATGATAGGGATTCTACATTAAGCCTTACCTATATGCACCTGGTATGTAAGCTATCATGGATTAGATCAGCTACAATTACCAATTAAGGGGTGGATCAATGCTGTAAAAATCAGAAATAGGGATCTATACCTATAGAAATGTGGAGGGCTTCTGTAACGAAGGCCTCTTCATTCAAACTATTCCTCCATTCATTATTTAGTTTAGGTTAAACTAAAATAAAAAATGAAACTAGTTTGGTCTAAATGTCTGTTGTCTTTTAGACGAACGACGCAAGATTTGGTAATCCCTAAAAATTTTGAAGTCTATGGCGAGACTCATCAAAATGAATAGATCTAGAATAGAAACGATCGCATCGGTTCTACATAAATGATTGGGAGATCAGTGTAGATTATAGTACCTTAAGTAGTATTAATCTACTATGACTCATCAAAGATTGAGATCTTTAACAAAATGAACAGCATGTTGGCATAGTTAAAATCCATTTAAGTCTTCAACTAATCAACAATCAAAACCTCTTTTGGCTGGGAGTGTTCAGAAAACAATAACAACTTCAATAACACAAAAGTAGCAATCAAGCAACTAAAAACAACGTTTCACTACGTCAAACTCACTCTGGTCGTCAGATTCCAACGTCACACACAAGAAAAACAGTTCTTAGCTTTATAACCGATGTCAATTAAATCCTGCAGATTTAAACGGTTGTTAAGGTTAGTTTTTGTTGTGGGTTTTATGCTTAGCGTTTCTAAGTTCTAGTTGGAACGGTTTCTTTTCGCAACTAGAATAGTTTAAACTGTTTAAGCTTATTTACTATCCTGTGCTTGGACGACCTTCTTTTCCCATGAAGTCTGTGAGTTTGCGAGATCTTTGTCGTTTGTGGGGTTATTGAAATCTTTGTCCTTGACATGGGCATGGCCTAACATCACCCCCCTGTGGTCATGAGGGACCAAGCACACGGGTGTGGACGTCCGTCCATGGGCACGAGTTAGGATGCCATTGTTTAGTTTAAGCTGTTCGCGCAGTTTATGGGGAACCTTGTACAGGAACCTTATAGGTCTCGGCCAACGTACCTCTGTACGTTTACCTCTTTCTGCGTAATGCAGGTGTGTCACAACTGTCGGCGCCGTCGCAGGCGTGTCTCTGTCGTTGTGATGTATGTCTTCCCACTTCATGAATGAAGAGGTGCTCTTTGAGTCTGTAAGAACTATGTCATCGCTGAGTAGTTCTAGATTCAAATGCTCTTGAAACAAGGTTTCATTGAAAGCTTGGATGATAACTGAATTACCTGTCCCAGAGGACAGCACAGCGTCTCGGTGTGGGATCCTTGGACCTCTACACCGTCCTCTACCTGTGGTAGGAAGTGTGAGTCTGCCCCCCTTTTGTTTGAGGAGGGGTCCTCAAAATCAGTAACAATGAAGTCCAAGTGACTGTCAGCGTGTTGTAGACTGTCACTACGTGGGCTCAGATGTCCTTGAACCAAGACTTCACTGAAAGCTTGGCTGTATGCCGAATTACCTGTCCCACAGGACAGTACAGCGTCAACGGTGTGGGACCCTTGGATCACCACACCCTCATCCACCTGTGGTAGGAAGTGGTCAGGGAGTGCTGAAGGTGTCAGCTCGCAGAGGAGGTCCTCGTGATGGGCCAGAGCCTGGTCCAACTGTTGAGTCTCCTCTGTCTCACCTGTATATGAAGGATCACTTACCGGGTCTGTGGTCTCGGTTGGGGAATCCTTTTTTACCTCAGCGGTACCTGCTGTTAGACAGTCAGTGTCCTGACCTTGGGGAGGTACCACGAATGGCAGTGGACTGCTCACTGTGGCCCACATTGTCTGATTGCCATAATTTATAATCGCTTCAAAGCGATTTATAAAATCTTGGCCAACCACAAATGGAGCCCGGAGTGAGTCAAGTTCAGACACATATACCGGGTGGTATAGTGACATCTCGCCAATCTGCATGTGAACCATGGCTATTAGGGTTGTTCTCGTCTTTGCGAGGCCCTGTTGCTCACCATAAGTGTATTTCACAAAGGGTATTTGCCTGTCAACATCGTTAGCGGCGGTCCTTAGCTCCTCAAACAGTTCGGCTGACATGACAGACACGTCTGAGCCGCTAACCAGGAGCGCTTCTTGCGCGAGGACCCCTTCCAATGTGAGTGGCAGGTAAGCTCTCTTAGCTATCCCCCTTTTTATAAAGTTACACAGAAACCGTTCAGGTTTTTCCACACGTGTCCGAGTACGTGTGACTCTGTCTGTGTAATTGTCGTCGCTGTCAGCATCATGATGGCTGTCTGCCTCATGACCTTCAGGATGTGTATCTTCAGCAATTTGTTTGCTGTCAGCATCTGGACTTTTAGTACGCCGATCATCAGCAATTTGTTTGCCGTCAGCATTCATGTCAGTGTTGACGTTGTTGATGTCAACTGTGTGCACTGAGTTGTTGCAAAAGGCAGTGCTGCGCGTCGCTTCGTCAGGTTGAACAACGTTGTTTGTGTTATCATCAAGGACAACGTCACACGTTGTGTCAGCTTGGTCAACCACTGTAACATTCGAAATCATTTGACAAACAAACCACATCCTCAGTCACGTCCT
>JBBPBX010104542.1:0-11713 GCA_038048925.1 Garcialebias charrua
AACATCCGTATTTACAAAATAAAATCACCACGGGCGGACTAATCCTAGCTTTATACGGATTTATTTGTACAAAAATGCTGTCAAACTATCATTTATGACTATTCTATGACTAAACTATTATATTTATGACTATGACTACGCCTACAAACGCAATACAAGAAATAAATAAATAAAAAAGTATTTTATTCTGAAATGTAAACATCACTTCCTGTTGCTCAAACCATGTAGCTCATTTACGAGAGAAGATCAAGGTAGCAGTCTCTCTACAGTTGTTCTTCTTCCACCGAATGAATTGTTTTGTTCTGACTTACTTATTTATCACTTGATTTATCGCGCTATCTCGCAATTCCCGCGCACGTGTCTCGGAGCGGCGCATCCAGGTGGACCTGAGCGGAGCGGAGGCAGTGGAAATTGGACTCGTCCAGCTGCGACCTGCGGACCGGAGCGGGGCGGAGCCGCGTGCAGTGTAAAGCCGGGGTAATACTTAGGAACAATTTAGAGTAACTAATTAGCATATCATACATGTTTTTGGTCTGTGGGAGGAAACTGGAGTACCCAGATAAAACCCACACATGTATGGAGAGAGCATGCAAACTCTACCCAGAAAGGTCTCTGGACCAGGATTTGAACTAGGGTAATCTGCTCACTGAGATGTAGCAGTTCTACCAGTTGTGCCACTATGGTGCCACCAATGTCAATTTATTTTTAGAAAACATCCAAATAATGTATTTGTTGAAATGATCAACAACTGTGATAAAAAAAATACTTGTTTGGACAGACCAAATCAAGGAAACTGATGAATGTTGGTTACCGAGATCCCACTCTGGAGCCTGACCTAGGAGAGGGAGTCATCTGATGACCGTTATCAGCCCTATGGGGCTCAGTTAGGCTCCAACATAATGAGCAACATGGGTTTCAGGATTTTGTCAAATCATCTGCTTCTAGAACATGTAACATTTTGGTGCACGTCAGTCCTAACTGATCATCCATCTATCCATCCATTGTCTTCCGCTTATCCGGGGTCGAGTCGCAGGGGTAGCAGCCTCAGTAAGTAGGCCCAGACTTCCCTCTTCCCTGCCACGTGGAGCAGCTCCTCCGGGGGAATCCCAAGGCGTTCCCAGGCCAGCCGAGAAACATAGTCCCTCCAGCGTGTCCTGGGTCTTCCTCTGGGTCTCCTCCCGATGGGACATGCCCGGAACACCTCACCAGGGAGGCGTCCAGGAGGCATCCTAACCAGATGCCCGAGCCACCTCAACTGGCTCCTCTCGATGTAAAGTAGCAACGGCTCTACTCCACGTCCCTCCCAGATGACCAAGCTTCTTACCTTATCTCTAAGGGAGAGTCCAGACACCCTGCGGAGGAAACTCATTTCACCCGCTTGTATCCGAGATCTCGTTCTTTCGGTCACAACCCAAAGCTCATGACCATAGATGAGGGTGGGAACGTAGATTGATCGGTAAATTGAGAGCTTTGCCTTTTGACTCAGCTCTCTCTTCACCACGACAGACTGGTACAGTGCCCGCTTCACTGCGGATGTTGCACCTATCCGCCTATCGATCTCACGCTCCAGTTTTCTCTCATTCGTGAACAAGACCCAGAGATACTTCAACTCCTCCACTTGGGGCAGGACCTCATCCCCGACCCGGAGAGGGCACGCTACCCTCTTCTGGCTCAAGACCATGGCCTCGGACTTCGAGGAACTGATCCTCATCCCGGCCGCATCACACTCAGCTGCAAACCGCTCCAGCGAAAGATGTAGATCACGACCTGATGAAGCCAATAGGACCACATCATCTGCAAAAAAACAGAGAAGTGATTCTAAGGCCACCAAATCGGATCCCATCAGCACCTTGGCTACGCCTAGAAATTATGCCCATAAAAGTTCTGAACAGAATCGGTGACAAAGGGCAACCTTGGCGGAGTCCAACTCTCACTGGAAACGAGCCTGACTTACTGCCGGCAATGCGGACCAAGCTCTGACACCGGTCATACAGGGACCTAACAGCCCGTATCAAAGGGCCTGGTACCCCATACTCCCGGAGTACCCCCCACAGAACCTCCCGATGGACGTGGTCGAATGCCTTCTCCAAGTCCACAAAGCACATGTAAACTGGTTGGGCAAACTCCCACGCACCCTCCAGGACCCAAACTTATGGTAAATGGTAATGGTAAATGGAGCTTATTTATATAGTGCCTTCCAGCCCCCTGTGAGGAGCCCCAAAGCTCTTTACAATACCAGCTATCCACCCATTCATTCACACATTCATACACCGGTAGCGGTAGCCTGCCATGCAAGGCGCCATCCAGACCTACCGGGAGCAACTCGGGGTTACGTGTCTTGCCCAGGGACACAACGACACATGGTGGGCGGAAGCGGGATTTGAACCTCCAACCTTCCGATCTGGGGTCGGCTGCCACTACCACTGTGCCACAGCCGCCCCCATAAATCCAAGTCCTCTACATGCTCACTGGATCCTCTCCTTACAGCCCTTGTTAAATATTGCATTGTATCGCTTCTTCCGTTCATTTCTGCTATTATCCACTCTTCTCTCTCTTCTGGAACTGTCCCAGTTATTTTCAAAACTGCAGTTATCACTCCAATCGTTAAAAAAACCTGGATTGGATCCTAATACCTTCAAAAATCTCTGTCCTATTTCTAACTTTCCATTCATTTCTAAAATTCTGGAAAAAACAGTCGCCTCTCAACTCCACCTCCATTTAACCGATAACAGTCTATACAAACAGTTTCAGTCTGGTTTCTGCCCCGGTCAGCACATCATCATCATCAACTTTATTCGACAGACTCGTGGTCCACAAAAAAACATAACACATACAACACATACCAAAAAAAATAAAAATAATAAAAATATATTTACCCCTCCCTGGGCTGCCACCTTACCGTGGTGGAGGGGTTTTGAGTGTCTCAATGATCCTAGGAGCTATGCTGTCAGGGGCTTCATGCCCCTAGAAGGGTCACCCAAGGCAGACAGGTCCTAGGTGAGGGATCAGACAAAGCGCAGCCCAAAAACCCCTATGATGAGTACAATTAATGGACTAAGTTTTCCCTCGCCCGGACGCGGGTCACCGGGGCCCCACTCTGGAGCCAGGCCCGGAGGTGGGGCACGCTGGCGAGCGCCTGGTGGCCGGGCTTTTACCCATGGAGCCCGGCCGGGCACAGCCCGAAGAGGAGACGTGGGTCCCCCTTCCCATGGGCTCACCACCTGTGGGAGGGGCCAAAGGGGTCGGGTGCAATGTGAGATGGGTGGCGGCCGAGGGCGGGGACCCTGGCGGTCTGATCCTCGGCTACAGAAGCTGGCCATTGGGACATGGAATGTCACCTCTCTGGTGGGGAAGGAGCCTGAGCTAGTGTGTGAGGTTGAGAGGTTCCGACTAGAAATAGTCGGACTCACCTCAACGCATGGCTCTGGCTCTGGAACCAGTTTCCTTGAGAGGGGTTGGACACTCTTCCACTCTGGAGTTGCCCCTGGTGAGAGGCGCCGAGCAGGAGTGGGCATACTGGTTGCCCCCCATCTTGGTGCCTGTACGTTGGGGTTCACCCCGGTGAACGAGAGGGTAGCCTCCCTTCGCCTACGTGTGGGGGGACGGGCTCTGACTGTTGTTTGTGCCTATGCACCAAACGGCAGCTCAGACTACCCACCCTTTTTGGAGTCCTTGGAGGGGGTATTGGAGAGTGCGCCTCCTGGGGACTCCCTTGTTCTACTGGGGGACTTCAACGCTCACGTGGGCAATGACAGTGAGACCTGGAGGGGTGTGGTTGGGAGGAACGGCCCCCCTGATCTGAACCAGAGTGGTGTTCTGTTATTGGACTTCTGTGCTCGTCATGGATTGTCCATAACGAACACCATGTTTAAGCATAAGGGTGTCCATATGTGCTCTTGGCACCAGGACACCCTAGGTCGCAGTTCGATGATCGACTTTGTTGTCGTCTCATCTGATCTGCGGCCGCATGTCTTGGACACTCGGGTGAGGAGAGGGGCGGAGCTGTCTACTGACCACTACCTGGTGGTGAGTTGGCTCCGATGGTGGGGGAGGATGCCGGTCAGACCTGGCAGACCCAAACGTATCGTGAGGGTCTGCTGGGAACGTCTGGCAGAGTCTCCCGTAAGACGGAGCTTTAACTCCCACCTCCGGGAGAGCTTTGAACACGTTCCGAGGGAGGCGGGGGACATGGAGTCCGAGTGGGCCGTGTTCCGCGCCTCTATTGTCGAGGCAGCTTATCGGAGCTGTGGCCGCAAGGTTGTTGGTGCCTGTCGAGGTGGCAACCCTCGAACCCGGTGGTGGACACCGGCAGTGAGGGATGCTGTCAGGCTGAAGAAGGAGTCCTATTGGGCCTTTTTGGCTTGTGGGACCCCGGAAGCAGCTGATAGGTACCGGCAGTCCAAGCGGCATGCGGCTCGGGTGGTTGCTGAGGCAAAAACTCGGGCGTGGGAGGAGTTCGGAGAGGCCATGGAGAATGACTTCCGTACGGCTTCGAGGCGATTCTGGTCCACCATCCGGCGTCTCAGGGGGGGAAAGAGGTACGAGACCAACACCATTTATGGTGGAGGTGGCGTGCTGCTGACCTCAACTCGGGATGTTGTGAGTCGGTGGGCGGAATACTTCGAAGACCTCCTCAATCCTACTGGCACGTCTTCCACTGAGGAAGCAGAGCCTGGGGACTTTGGGTCGGGTTCTCTGATCTCTGGTGCTGAGGTCGCCGAGGTGGTTAAAAAGCTCCGCGGTGGCAAGGCTCCGGGGGTGGATGAGATTCGCCCGGAGTTCCTTAGGGCTCTGGATGTTGTAGGGTTGTGTTGGCTTACGCGACTCTGCAATATCGCGTGGACATCGGGGGCAGTTCCCTTGGATTGGCAGACTGGGGTGGTGGTTCCCCTATTTAAAAAGGGGGACCGTAGGGTGTGTTCCAACTATAGGGGGATCACACTCTTAAGCCTCCCTGGTAAGGTCTATTCAGGGGTTCTGGAGAGGAGGGTCCGTCGGATAGTCGAACCTCGGATTCAGGAGGAGCAGTGTGGTTTTCGTCCTGGTCGTGGAACACTGGACCAGCTCTACACCCTCAGCAGGGTCCTGGAGGGTGCGTGGGAGTTTGCCCAACCAGTTTACATGTGTTTTGTGGACTTGGAGAAGGCATTCGACCGCGTCCCTCGGGGGGTTCTGTGGGGGGTACTCCGGGAGTATGGGGTACCAGGCCCTTTGATAAGGGCTGTTAGGTCCCTGTACGACCGGTGTCAGAGCTTGGTCCGCATTGCCGGCAGTAAGTCAGGCTCGTTTCCGGTGAGAGTTGGACTCCGCCAAGGTTGCCCTTTGTCACCGATTCTGTTCATAACTTTTATGGACAGAATTTCTAGGCGCAGCCAAGGTGTTGAGAGGATCCGTTTTGGTGACCTTAGAATCGCTTCTCTGTTTTTTGCAGATGATGTGGTCCTACTGGCTTCATCAGTTCGTGATTTACAACTTTCACTGGAGCGGTTTGCAGCCGAGTGTGATGCGGCCGGGATGAGGATCAGTTCCTCCAAATCCGAGGCCATGGTCTTGAGCCGGAAAAGGGTAGCATGCCCTCTCCGGGTCGGGGAGGAGGTCCTGCCCCAAGTGGAGGAGTTTAAGTATCTCGGGATCTTGTTCACGAATGAGGGAAAACTGGAGCGTGAGATCGATAGGCGGATAGGTGCAGCGTCCGCAGTGAAGCGGGCGCTGTACCGGTCTGTCGTGGTGAAGAGAGAGCTGAGTCAAAAGGCAAAGCTCTCAATTTACCGATCGATCTACGTTCCCACCCTCATCTATGGTCATGAGCTTTGGGTTATGACCGAAAGAACAAGATCTCGGATACAAGCGGCTGAAATGAGTTTTCTCCGCAGGGTGGCTGGACTCTCCCTTAGAGATAGGGTGAGAAGCTCAGTCATCCGGGAGGGACTCGGAGTAGAGCCGCTGCTTCTCCACATCGAGAGGAGCCAGTTGAGGTGGCTCGGGCATCTGGTTAGGATGCCTCCTGGACGCCTCCCTGGTGAGGTGTTCCGGGCATGTCCCACCGGGAGGAGACCCAGAGGAAGACCCAGGACACGCTGGAGGGACTATGTTTCTCGGCTGGCCTGGGAACGCCTTGGGATTCCCCCGGAGCTGCTCCAAGTGGCTGGGGAGAGGGAAGTCTGGGCCTCCCTACTTAGGCTGCTACCCCCGCGACCCGACCCCGGATAAGCGGAAGAAGATGGATGGATGGATGGATGGATGTGTTTGCGCAATTTAATTCATTTTTATGCATCCAAGTTATTTTATCTGTTGTTTGTTGATGATCTTGCGCTCCAAATTATTTTGAACATTACTGTTGCAGTTCTTTGGACCCAAAGTTAATAAACCAGATGACATTTTTGCAGTAAAATACATTGTATACTGGTGTTTTTTTTTCCTTTAGTTACTTTTAGTACCAAAATACACATAGGATAATGTAACCAGGGCTGTCAGAGTTGCAATGGGTTTATGTTAGGTTAGTGAATGATCTGATCATCTGACTGTTGATTGCAGTAATCCACATTACAGTGTTAGCAAAAATAGAGGGCCCCAAACCAAATTTCGCTTAGGGCCCCATGGAGGCTTGGGCTGGCCCTGTGTACAGTAAGTGCAAAACATTGACTTTTAAATATTGTGATTCCTCTGCCAATGGGATGCTAAAAAATGCTGAACACAGATCAATTACTGTAAAATATTTAGAATCAGGTGGAACGTTAGTCAAGAGAGTATGTGGATTAGGAACTTCTGCCATTACATCTTCCACTATCTCATTCACAGCCCTTAACTCATGTACAAGCCTGTACTTTGATTTGTCTGCTTTTAAAACTGGTAAAATTGGAGTGTTGCATGAACTTTTTGTTTCTTTCAATACTCCTGCTTTCAGCAAACCTTTAATCGTTTCGCTAATACCCTTTTCTGCTTCCGGCTTCATTGGATATTGAGGACGGTATGGTAGTCTCACATTTGGTTTTAACTCAATCTGCATTGGGTTAGCAGATTTTATCAAACCAACATCAGTGTCATGTCTGGACCAGAACTTTTCTGGCACTAGTTTTAACATTTCCTCTTTTAGAGTGTCACACTCGTTTTCAAGTATTAAAGAGTCTTGCATTTTTGTCTTTACTGGTACAGTTATTACCTGCGGTGTTGCTGTTACAAAAGAACCACAAAGTATTTTTATCAAGTTTGCCTCGTCTGTTGTGAAAATTAGTGGGTTTTCTGTTGCTTTCCACTTAGTTTTGGATGCAGTTTGCATCATTGGTCCCAAATCTTTTGATTCAAAACCTTCATTAACCATTAAGGTTATGTGTGGTGCTGAATGAGGAACATTATACCATTTTGAGATAAAAGGATTTGTTTCTACATTTGCAGCTGCACCTTGTGTACCTATGATGATGTGCTGAATTGTTAGATTTACATGCACATTTTTTGTTTCTTGGTTCCATTTGTCTTCAAATAATTTACTGCATGATGTATCAAAATACATAGTACAATGATAGTCACTGATTGGTCGGCTTGCATTTGGAAGTTGTGCTTTAATGTATTGTTCCCATTTGCCAAAAACTTCAGATATTGGTTTTTCAATGTTTCCCAGCCAATAAACATTTGCATAATCAGTTTGTGCATACATTTGAAATTCTAACCCAGAGCTGTCAATGTAGACTCCTTGTGGAGAACACCATATTTTTGTTTTTAATTTACACAGTGCATCTCTCCCTAAAAGGCTAATAGGAGTTTGGTCTGATACTAAAATTGGAATTTTAACATTAGTTTGATTTACCATTAAGTTTACCGGAGCTGTCATTTGATTAACTTGTTTTCTTCCCGAGAATCCCACTGTCTTGACATATTTGCCTGACATTTTGAGGTGTTCAGCGTGTTCTGACTTCACACATGTGAATGACGCTCCTGTGTCCACTAACATTGGTACAGATTTTCCTTCTAATTTTACTTCAACTATTGGGTCAGCATCTGAATTTTGGGTCAAAATTGGTAATTCACACCTCACAATGGGATCCTCTGGGCATCCCTAGAATCCTTGTTGTTTTGCAAATGGATAAACTGGGCCTCTGGGCTTTCCCCGGCCGAACCTCATCCCCCGGCCACGTCCAGTCCAGCTAGGGTTTTGGACGGGATTACCACATTGTTTATATCTGTGCCCCATTTGTCCGCAGTTCCAGCATGGTCCCAAAACTGTGCCTTGTTGTCTTTGCCAGTTTTGTTGGTAAGTGGGCCTTCTCATTCCACCAGGTCTACCCATCTGGCCTGGGTAAACATTTATGACAGGGGAGATGTTCCCATTGTCCTTGCGTCTTGTGGAGGTTGCGTTTGTGTCCCAATGTAGCCAGGTACATCGTTAGTGTTTGGCTGTGTAAAGGATTATGAGGAGGTCACTCTTAATACTGACCTCTTTACCTTAATTAATTTACTTATTCAGATTGAATAGTAATTTCACGGATTCTTTTCTTTTTCAGTTACCCAATATTTCTGTGATCTTTATGATGGATAAATAAACAAAGCCATTAAGTGACAAAGACGTTAACTTAGTTGGTATGCCAGGCGACACTACCATTTATTTAAAATAAATCACTAAATTAACACCATTACACTTGATTGACATGATTTCACTTTCTTTCAATTTACTACGTCAGCACACTTGAATTATAACAACAGACATAAATACTAGATGTTAAACATATTTAGTCTGAGGGCTCTTTAACTTAATTAGTTTCCAGCTTAGATTGAGAGGGAAAAGAATAGGAGGAGAGATGGTTTAAAGGAAATTATTGTGAGCATGAGACCAAAGTGACACTTCTCATCCGACTTCTGCTAAAATCCAGGTACGTTTGTAAACAGCTCTTTACCTTTTGACGACAGCCCGGTAAGAGAGAAGACCTTGTAGCTTTTCAGATGTACGGGTCCGTGTGGGAACCAGCACCTCTGAGCAGGTTATTCGTTTACGTTTCCAACGTCTCCTGGTTTCCGCATCGACCATCAGAAAATGTGTCAGCTTCAGGCCTCTGACTTCAAGATAAACTTATTCCATGAAGGAATAAACAAAGTCTTGAGCTTACGCTCGTTCGAAGTGGATTCATAACGGCATGTTATACAATCCTTAGCTGAATGACTGTCCTTGGCGGGTGACAGGCATTCATTCAGCTCTTTGGGACGTCTTCATGTCTCTTTGAAGCTCCCAGCAAACTCCGGAACCTTCTCGTTCCTTCCAAACTCTGAAGCGTTCAGCAACAGCTTAGAACTTAGTACCGGCTCTGAGAGGAGAGCGACTTGTTTTTTCCCCATTGGTCCAACAGGACCGGTCGGGGAGTTCACTTATTGTTATCAGAGTACAAGGCCACAACTAGCAGCAGAGAGAAATGTTTAGGAAAAGACAGACTCATAGACTCCAAGAGGAAAAACACTTGGATTAGCGTCTTAACACTTCTAAAACAAATCTGAAAAGCACAGTTTGACATATTAGCTGAACTTTGACACCTTTTCACTTGCAGAAATGACACATTGATGTTTCACATTTAAAGAATAACAGCATATAACATATATCATGAAAATGACAAAAGTTATTCTTTTGATCACATTAGAATAAAATCAAAGATAGAAATAGTCTCTTTTGATGACTATATTCTCAGATTACAACTAATGGAATGATTTTGTGGTAAATGTCTTGCTTTACTGAGAGGTCAGTAAAGGTCATCACTGGACAGTTCAAAAACCTTAGTTTGACCCTGGGTAGGTCCACTACATCTCCCCCCTTTTGGAAGCCATCGCCAGTCCTTGGGGATGGGGTCCAACACGAAAGGAAACCTTGAACTGTCTTTGATCTTGAAGCAATCCAGTAAGTGGAAAAGAAAAATCAAAAATTATAATCCCATAAAGTTTTTGGAAATTCCATACTGTTCGGAGGTAATCCCATTGCGAAAAGCTTTTAATCCTTTGGAAAACAAAGTCTGTTAACTCTTGGAAAACAAAGTCTGTGATCCCTTGGAAAGCAAAGTCTTATAATCCACAGCGGTAATTCCACAACGATTAGTTTTGTTGATTGATCAGCAACAATTGTTTTCATAATCAGCATGTAGAGGGAATCCCTCGATTGACGCAGAGGAGGCGACCCTTGGACGAAGGTTGAAGACCAAGCGTTGGAGCTGCAGGTCCCCACATCGAAGGTTGTTGGCTGGTTGGTTTCCAGTCAGTGCCACTCTGGTTCTATGTGTCATGCAATTATGTGGTTTTTTAGGTGGGCCTATGATTGGGATTTTACATTAAGCCTTACCTATATGCACCTGGTATGTAAGCTATCATGGTTTAGATCAGCTACAATTACCAATTAAGGGGTGGATCAATTCTGTAAAATTAGATATAGGGATCTGTACCTATAAAATTTTGGAGGGCTTCTGTAACGAAGGCCTCTAATTCCAAACTATTCCTCCATTCATTACTTAGTTTAGGTTAAACTAAAATAGAAAAATGAAATATAGTTTGATCTAAATGTCTGTTGTCTTTTAGACGAACGACGCAAGATTTGGTATTCCTAGTAAATTTTGAAGTCTATGGCGAGACTCATCAAAATGAATAGATAATCTAGAATAGAAACGATCGAATCGGTTCAATTTAGAAATTGTGAGACCAGTGTAGTTTATGGTACCTTGAGTAGCTTTAAACTACATTGACTCTTCGACGATTGAGATTTAACAAAACGAACTGCATGTTGGCATAGTTAAATCCATATCATTCATTAACCAATGTTAATACAAAACCTTTTTGGCTGGGAGTGTTCAGAACCAAACAGTATCTCAACTAATGACAACAGTAATGACTAAACAACAAGGAAACAACGTTTCACTGCTTCGACACACTCTTGTCGTCAGATTCCAACATGCTACCCTTTCTGGGTTTCTTTTTCAAGAATTTCGCTTGTGGTATGCGAACCTTTTTCAAATCGTCTAGTTGGTCTTGAAGCGATTGGACGCGGCGGAATAGGATCACAACTATACCGGCTAAACCGCTTACTACCAGGGAAAGTATGATTATCACGACTATGATTAGCGTGTCAGCGCTGGACCATGAGTAAGTGATGGGTGGAAACGGAGTTCTGGTTTCAGATTTGAGGGTATTTAGAACCTGGTTTATTTGTTCTACTTCGACGATTTTAGTTCCTTCGAATAGGATTTGCTTCACGGTACCGGGGTCTATCTCTAGGCTCATGTTTGTGAGGTACTCCGGGTATTCCAGAGTCGTTTCCCACCGTTCAGGATCGAGATAATAAAGCGTCAGATCACCAATGTGTATAGTTTTTCCCTTTGGGACACTAATCCACATTGTTTTATCCGGTAGATCCAAGTGTCTAATGGCCCCGGGGCGATCATAGACCATAACCGCAGTTCTGTCGGGAGTGTTGACCAACCAACGCGACCCAATTCTTTCTGCTTGGGCAGCAGTGACCAGGTGACGCGGGGTTATGGTCGTTGAGCACTTTGAGTTCTTTAAAACTGGGGTGACTCCGCAAATACCTGCGGCATGATTCCACATAAAAGGTCTACTTGTACACAGATAGTGTATCTCATGAGTGAGAGTACACATCTGGAGGTTCGGAGCTAAATAGGTTGTGGGGTCGCTTTCGTGATAAGCAACCACTTTTGGAGTATGGATTTTTATGTGATTTTCATCGTGCCAATTTCCA
>JBBPBX010104543.1:0-11713 GCA_038048925.1 Garcialebias charrua
ATGAAATTTCCAAAAACTTTATGGGATTATAATTTTTGATTTTTCTTTTCCACTTGCTGGATTACTTCAAGATCAAAGACAGTTCAAGGTTTCCTTTCGTGTTGGACCCCATCCCCAAGGACTGGCGATGGCTTCCAAAAGGGGGGAGATGTAGTGGACCTACCCAGGGTCAAATTAAGGTTTTTGAACTGTCCAGTGATGACCTTTACTGACCTCTCAGTAAAGCAAGACATTTACTACAAAATCATTCATTTAGCTATAATCTGATAACATAGTCACCAAAAAGAGACTATTTCTATCTTTGATTTTAGGCTGATGTGATCAAAAGAATAACTTTTGTCATTTTCATGATGTGTGCTTTTAAGCTGTGTTATTCTTTAAGAGTTGTGTTCACTGCGGTGTTAAAGGTGAAATCTCGGGTCACAGAGACCCGACTGTTTTGTTTAGAAATAAGAAGACAGTTTAATCCGTTGTTTTTCATGAACAAGGCTCCAGCTTTCTCTGTCTGTTCCTAAACATTTCCCTCTGCTGCTGGCTGTAACCTTGGGTCCTGATAAGACAAGTGAACTCCTCTCTTTGTTCCTGCTTTAAGTTCTAAACTGTGCGAGAACGCTCCAGAGTTTCTGGGAGTTTCGAAAGATGATGTGAACTTCCAAAGAGCTGAATGACCACAAGTCACGCGCTAAGGACTCGTCATCCAGCTGGGACTGATAACATGTTGTTATGGGTCCACTTCGAACAAGCGTAAGCTCAAGAACTTTGTTTTTTCCTTCCTGGAATAAGTTTATCTTGAAGTCAGAGGCCTGAAGCTGACATATTCTCTGATGACCAAGCGAAAACCAGGAGACGTTGGAAAACGTAAACCAGAACCCTGCTTGAAGGTATTGTACTGGTCCCCACAAGGACCCGTACATCTGAAAAGCTACAAGGTCTTCCCTCTTACCGGGCGGTCGTCAAAAGGTAAAGAGCTGTTTACAAAACGTACCTGGATTTTAGCAGAAGTCGGAGGAGAAGTGTCACTCTGGTATCATGCTTAGCAGAAGTCGGAGGAGAAGTGTCACTCTGGTATCATGCTCATGATAATTTCTTCTTAAATCTTTCCTCCTATTTCTTTCCCCTCTCAATCTAAGCTGGAAACTATTTTTTAAGTTAAAGAGCCCACAGACTAAATATGTTTAACATCTAGTATTTATGTCTGTTGTGTTAAATTTAAGTGTGCTGACGTATTTGAATTGAAAGAAAGTGAAATCATGTCAATCAAGTGTAATGGTGTTAATTTAGTTGATTCATTTTAAATAAATGATAGTGTCTCTTTGACATATCAAACTAAGTCAATGTCCATTGTCACTTAATGGCTCTGTTTATTTGTCCATCATAAAGATCACAGAAATATTGGGTAAACTGAAAAAGAACAGAATCCGTGAATTTACTATTCAATCTGAATAAGTAGATTAATTAAGGATAAAGAGGTCAGTATTAATATTGACCTCCTCATAATTCTTACATAAACATGATTATTCCAGAGGGAGAAACAGCCAATAAATATTTCACAGTGTTATTTGCATGTATGATTCACTTCTGGAGTCCAAGTTTTTAGCTTTCTGCAAAACATGTTGCTTTAATTGTTTCACGGGGCAACCATAGAATAAGGTTGTTGGTTTGTTCTGACATTATGTCAATCCACATTCCAACAGTCATGCTGCATGTGACTGGTGGTGTTGAGCAGCTCCACACTCTCATCAAGCCCATCTGAAAGTAAAAGTACATTATACAAACATTAGGGTTCATTTATGAACACACACACACACACACCTATATTATATATATATATAAACACACACCTATATTATATATATATATATATAGATATATAGATAGATATGTATAAATAAACGCACACACAGCATACATATAGGTGCGTGTGTTTATTTGCCAGTTATGAACGAAAATATTAGTATCATTTAATCACTGACTACATAAAATCATAACACTAAAAGCTGTCTCTTAAATCATACCTGGTGTTCTCGATCCTCTGGAGGATACAGAGTCTTTTTTCAGGTGGTTTCTCGTAGCCCAGCCACAAAGAAGGATGCAGGTTTTTGTTTTCGGAGCATGTTCAACACACACTAGTTGCAGCCACAAATTCAGCTTCGTCTGATTATTCATACAGCCACGAACAGCGCAACAGGTACCCGAGCTCCACAAGACATCTTCGTGACAATATTAGCTCAAAATAACAGAAAACAGAACTTTAACAGAACTTCTACGATGCGCGCAGATTAGCAAGCAAACAACGAGGAGCCAATGCAAAAATTCTACTTCCGGGGTCAAACGGAAGTACGACACATTATCGCTTCTACAGTGACACCCCCAGGAATAAGGTGGATAGCCTCAGTCCCTAAATTCTTCTTTTAATGTCAATATTTTGTAAAAATAAAAGAAGTGCCTTTCTTACAGTTGTTGTCTTGTCCTTATTCCCTTCATTTCCTAATATACCTTCCAATCTCCAAACTCCTCCTACCTCTTTAACTTTCCTTTTCAGTTTCATCCTTTCTTCTGAATATGTGTATAGGTCTACATGTCATCATCACATGTTCAACACTTTCTGTTTCTCCACAGTTTCCACACTTATCATTCCTTTTCCCCATCATGTACATTGTGTCATCAAGACAAGTATGTCCCCCTCAATCTCATAAAACACAAGAAGATTTTTTTGATTTTTAACAAAACTTTATTCACACAGTCTGCCCCTGCGAGGAGCCTGGGCCGGACAAAACAGTATTAAAAACATGATCAGAGTCAGAGAGTCAGAGTCAGAGAGTCTTTATTGTCATTTGCACCGCATGTGGTACATGTGATGAAAACGAGATTATGTACACGAGGTCCCAGTTACATCCAACAACAAATGCAAGAGAAAAACAGTAATAACATCTAGAATTAACTAAGAGAAACATCAACTAGTAATACACTAAGCCCTAATGTAGTGGAAAAACATCATCATAAACAGCAGCACGAACATGAGTCTGTATGAGCAGATGGTCACAGATGAACACAGCAACAAGAAAACAGATCAGAACAAGCTTAAAATAAAGTGTTTACATTTAAAGCTTGTTGTAGTTTAGTTCTTTCTGATCAGAAATGGTGCATAAAACGTTTTTAAATCCCGACAGTTTCACAAAACTTTTCAAATCCCCATGTGTCCCTGCGTAAGTGAAACTCCAACCTGGCCTTGACGTTTCACCTCCTCAGAGACACAGCATCGAGGTGAGGTCCATCCTGCAGTCTGTCCCTGCGAGACAAATAAATTGCCATCTTTGCCTCTGCGATTAAAAAGTTTAAAATGTGGGACTTGTCCTTAGTGGCTCTACTGTGAAATACACCATTGATAAAAAACAGATTGGGGAAAAACTGTGTCAAAAAGGTTAAAAATCTTAAGGCTAAAAAAAAACTGTTAGTCGTACACAATCCATAAAATCATGAAAAACATTCTAGAAGACGATAAGGAAGATGTAAATTAAAAGTGAAGAAGAAGAGAATGTCATTTCAATTATATTTCAAAACTGGTGGGCATATACAAAGTTCAAGAGGAATGGTTTGGGATGGATGATCAGTAAATAGATCAAAATGTATGGAACAGAGGATAAGAAAACAGCTCAATTTAATCCAATTTGTATTATTCCTCCATGGGTATCTCCTAAGGTAAATGTAGATATAAAATTACTTAAGAGAAAAAAAAATTGGAATTTAAATGAAATAGGGGTAAAAACTGATGACTATTTAATAAAATCATACTATACTGTAATTATCTCAAAATGTATTCAGATGGATTTAAAAATCTTAAAGGATGTGTGGGAATAGGAATATACATACCATAATTTAACATTCACATTTCTAAAAGACTATCAGATCACCTTTCAGTTTTCACAGCAGAAATGATGGCAGTTACATTAAGTTTACAGTGGGTGGAAGAGGTTAGACCAGACAGGGGGGTGATATGCACAGATTCAAAAGCAGTTTTAGAAAGTATTAAGGGACAAGGAAATAATAGGAAAGACATAATATTAGAAATTCAACACAGTTTATTTAGATTATACAGAGGTGGCATTGATGTCTGGTTCTGCTGGGTACCAGCTCATGAAGGGGTAAAAGGAAATGAAAAGACAGATAAATTAGCAAGAAGGGCTCTAGAAATTACAATAACAATTGCAATTCCTTTTGGGAAAGAGGAAGGGAAATCACTTAAAGAAATGGAAAAATGGCAAAAAAGGTGGAATGAAGATAAGAAAGGGAGTTTACATGAAATACAAATGTCAATAGTAATTAGAAATATTAAAATGAGAAACAGATGGGAAGAAACAATAATGACCAGATTAAGAGTTAGTCATACCTATTGGGAAGAAACATAATAAATGTGACAGATGTGGAGAGAAAGAAACTGTAGAACACGAGTTGATGAACTGTAGAACATATGTTTATGTTTATGTTTGTTTATGTTTATTAAATTTGTTCATTTTTTTACAAAAGAAACAATACAAGACAATCCCATAAATGATAATGTACAAAATATAAAAAAATGAAAGGTAGCAGAAAGAAGAATAAATCTTATTATATCTGCCCCTTACTTCCAACAATCAGATTAAACAACAATAATCAACCATGTAAACAATAATAATCTTCAACCAACTTTTTCCAACAATCAGATTAAACAATAATAATCTTCAACCAACAGTACAAAATGACTAACTCTTTCTAATTTTCTAACTAATACAATACACATTACGCTATTTCATTTTTTTAACACATTCGTTTTGATCATTTTCTTAAATGTAAACATTGACTTGGCATTTTTAACTACATTCTCCAAGCCATTCCATAATCTAATTCCCTGGATTGAGGTAGAACGTCCCTTCAAACTAGTTCTGAATTGTGGTTTTACAAACATCTCTGTCCCCTTAAGATTATAACAACTTTGTCTTTTAACAAAATGCATTTGGATATTTAAAGGTAATGCATTATTTTGAGCCCTATACATAACTGATAAAATATTATAGTCTACCAAATCATGGAACTTCAATAACTTTAGTTGATAAAATAATGTACTTGATGGATGACGGTAATGTTTTCTAGTGATAATTCTTACAGCTCTTTTCTGTAATACAAAAATAGGCTTTGTGATTGTTTTACACGCTTTCCCCCAAACATCAATACAATAGATTAAGTGTGGAACAATGATTGTGTTATACAACAAATACAGAGCTTTATCATTCAATAGGTCTCTGACTTTGTACAGTACTGCAATCGATTTAGCTATTTTTATTCTTACAGAATTTATGTGTTGTTTCCATGTCAGTTTGTCATCAATGATAACACCCAAAAACTTCACCTCACTCACTCTACAAATCTCAACATCCTCAATTTTGAGTGGAACATCAACAGTTTTCTTTTTATTACCGAATATTATGTAATTAGTTTTTTCTAGATTTAATGATAATTTATTTATTATATGATTCTGAAAGAGAGAATTTAAAAAGAATGGTTGAAAGGACAGGTCAAAAATGGAGTCTTACAGGAATATTGGGAAATGAAGTCAGAGTCAGTCAGAGTCAGAGTCAGAGAATCTTTATTGTCATTTGCACCGCATGTGGTACATGTGATGAAATGAGATTATGTACACAGGGTCCCAGTTACATTCAACAACAAAATGTAAGAGAAAAACAGTAATAACATCTAGGATTAACTAAGAAAAACATCAACTAGAAATACACTAAGCACTAATGTAATAGAAAAACAAAATCATTACAAACAGACAGCCGCACGAACATGAGTCTATATGAGCAAATGGTCACATATGAACACAGCAACAAGAAAACAGATCAGCATCAGCATGATGTGATATTTTGCAGTGTTTACTCTTATTATTTATTTATTCATGAGTCTAACAGCCTCAGGGTAGAAGCTGTTCCTCAGTCTAGTGGTTCTACACTTAATGCTCCTCAACCTCCTTCCTGAGGGGAGTGGGGCAAAAAGTGTGTGTGCAGGGTGAGTGGGGTCTTTCATGATGCAGGTGGCTCTTTTCCTGCATCTGGAGGTGTAAATGTCTGTGATAGAGGGGAGACTGACTCCGACAGACATACCGGTGGCGGTATGCACCTTAAAGTTGCTTGCGATCCGTCATTAAAGAGATGTTGGATTCACTCCTCCCATTTCCACTAGAAGGCTTTACTTTTTGTTTAAGTGACGTGAACAGTTGACCGTAAACAGGAAGTGAATCGACGGCGGACCGGAAGTTTGTTTATGTTGCCGTTAGCTGAACTAACAAGCTAAATCTAACATAAAATAAATAATATCTTACTTGTGTTCATGACTATTGCCCAACGTGGTAAGTTATATTAATGTTGTAAGATGTGAGAGACATGTTATTTTGTAGTTGTAAGCGTGGGTTTTGGCGAATTAGCTTAGAGCTAATGAGATGCTAGCGAGTAGCAGCTAGTTAGCTAAATGATCGCTTTGTTGCTGCACTGTGATATTTAAATGCTGATGTTTGTAACTAGTTGGTTAAATCTATTCTAGTTCTTGAATCTATGTTTAAGTTTGTGTTTATTTGAATTTTGCAATACTAAGTATTGGCATTTTTGTTTATTTTATTTACAGTTATCCGTCATGTTCGTTTGAAAACACTCGGCAATAAAGGCAACAATAACATCAACGATCTTATGTTCTTTGCAACAAGAAAAGAAGAAGAAGAAGATAAGAAAGAAAGGTATCGTGCTGTACTTTTAGGGTAAGAGTTACTTTTCTGTAACGTTTACAGTAATTTCATCATCTTGAGTTCGTTTCATTTATACCGGTTTAGTATCAATTATTTTAAGGAAACTAGCTAAGAGATGAGGCGACAGCAGGCTAAACAACGAGACGAAGTGGCTACGGAAAACATGGAGTTTCTGGAAACAACAGTCACAGATGATAAAAAGGAACAATGTTGTTTAAAGGACAAACTGCAACACAACGAAACCCAAGATGCTGCTTTCAACCCAGAAGTTCTGCTTCACAGATTAGGTTTGTATCTGAACATTCCTGCTTTTCAGTGTGATTTATTTTTATTAATCCAAATGTTGACAATCGTACAGAAATATAATACAGAACATAGTCTATTACAAGAAACATAAAAAAACAAAAAGCAACACTTAAACAATGATATATGTAACATTATATAATAAACAATATCATAACTAGGAGTCTGATTATGAGACATAAAATTTTGTAAAAATTGTTCTTGTTTTTCTAAGCTTCTGATTATTTAACGTAAGCTTTTCAATAGATACAATGTATGTTTTTAAGTCAGATTCTTCAACATTATTCCATGAGTGGCTTTTTTCACTCCATTTCATCTTGTGGACATAATATTTTGCTAAAATTACATTAAGATTAACTAACTATATCTATTCTGAAGAGAAGGTTGAATTGTTGAAAATGAGCAAGATTTGTAATTTAGACAAAACAATATTTTTTCGTACTTTTGTTGTCAGGAAACGTTGTACATCTGACCAAAATAATACAACATGAGGACATTCTACAAACAAGTGTTCAATACTTTCACCTTCATTCTGAAAAAAAGAACAGTTGTTACTAACACCAGAAAAGAATCGACAAATATTATCTTTAACTGGGTAATATCTGTGTACAACATTGAATAAGAATTCTTTGATCTTATTGTTGATTATATATTTATGAGGTAAGAAAAAAATTTCATTCCATATTTTTTGCTTAAATTATCCCATCTATATTTCCATATGGGAACTGATAAAGTCTCTAAATGAGTTCTAATAAATCCGTTTGTAAATTTCTTATGCATTATACTAGTTCCTTCAATCGAAATTGAATCCAGTATGTACACCTTATCAAGATGTATGTTTTGCGCTAAAGACTGTAAGCTTATCAGGATAGACTTCATGACCAAATCAAATTCAATCCAAGGAATATCTATATTATTGTGACTTAAAAACAGTTCATAATTATACCACTCACCCTTACTGTCGAGTAATTGGTTTACCAAATTAATATTGTTTTCAACCCAATTATGTACATACTGTATAACTATTTGTTTTTATGCAGTATATAAGTATTGTTCCAAATGATGCAATTATGTGGAGAGTAATTGTGTTTGTGTAAAAGAGCCCAACAGAGAAGAGCCTGCTGATGAAATTTAGTTAATTTTACTGGAAGTTTTCCAACTGCAAAAGGACAACACAATAAATACACCTGTACGAGCCGACGCGGACATTTCTACCTTTCTTTGAACCTTTCTACCTTTCTTGAACGCAGAGTGCGGCAGGCGTTTTGCCTGTGTACAGCACCTGTGTGAACGGACGTCACGCGGGCATTTTTACCTTTCTGTGATTAAGTTTTAGAGCAACTGTCTTTTCTGACTGCGTTGTGGTTCTGCAAACGTTATAAGTTGCCGGTCAAAGCAGATGGCCGCTTGTCCTGAGTCTGGGTCTGCTAGAGGTTTCTTCCTTCTAAAAGGGAGTTTTTCCTTTCCACTGATGCCTAGTGCTTGCTCAGGATAGGAGACTGCAGCCAGGCCAAGATTTGACTTGTTGCTGGATTCATTAGATAGAAAACTTTACTAGTTTAACCGGAATTTTATTAGTGGGGCTGTTAGCTCCCGCTAGCTCCAGAACGAATTTAGCTTAAAAAACCACGTAGCTGCATTTATTGTTCGCTTACCTGCTGCCTCTGTCACCCTCCTGGGTCCTCTGGACTGTTTTGGATTTTCTCCTGTGCTCCTCTTCGAGGTAATGATCATTCAAATTACCTCTTTCTGCTTCTTGTATATCTTTCTTGGAACCGTGGGCCTGCTGTTAGCGGCTAGCTCTGTGCTAGCTTCCACCGGATCGACAACAATGTTGACCTACTCCGCTTCGCAGCTGTTTGAATTTAACAACTGCTCCATTCCTCCTTCTATTTCGACCATTAAACAACTGGGACTTCTGCGTAGACCTCGTTACATCCATAGAAGCTCTCGAAAGAAATTAGTTCACTTTAGGCAAACTGGCTCTGACTCGATTGCTACTGTCTGGTCTGAGAGACGTGTCGCACCTCGACGACGTCATCAGAACGCTGCGTCTGTGGTCCTTTGTAGTCCACAGCACACGAAGTGGCAAGGAAAACGTGGAGTGGACTTCAGTCTGCTTAAACCTCTTCAAAAACAATCTGCTCCAACTAGTATTAAAATAGAACTTTTTAATGTTCAATCACTTTCAAACAAATCTTGTCTAATTCATGATCACATTTTGGAGAAGAATTTGGACCTCATGTGCCTCACAGAAACTTGGCATAGACCGGATGTGTACAGTTCTTTGAATGAAGCTTGTCCATCTGGATACAGCTATCTGCAGAGAGCCCGCAGCACTGGCCGCGGTGGTGGTCTGGCTGTAATCTACCGCAGTAGTTTAAGGCTGTCGCATCTGGTTTCTCAGGATTTTTCTTCTTTTGAATGTCTGGCTTTCAGCTTCAAAGCACCACTCCTGATGAATGTTATATTAATTTATAGACCTCCCAAACCGCATGTTTCATTTAACTCAGAGATACATGACCTCCTCACTTTTTTCTGCACCTCCCCTGTGAAGACTATTTTTCTTGGCGACTTGAATATCCACGTGGACAATTCCTCTTCACCTCTGGCAACAGATTTTAAGTCTCTTTTGGACTCTCTTAATCTCACTCAACATGTTGACGCCCCTACGCACAGCAGGGGGCATACTCTGGATTTGGTGATTACTGACACTGTACTCATCAATAACTTATCTGTATATGACCTGGGTGTCTCAGACCACAGGGTCATCTCCCTGGAAGTGCCTTCATCTTCGCCTGCTTCAAACCCAAAACGACCCATCCAGTTCCGTGACCTTAAAAACATTTCCCTTGATGCTCTGTCTGCTGATCTTCACACCCTGACCGCTGTCAATCATCCTTCTGCAGATGACTCTGTGGATTACTACAACCAATCTCTTCGGGAGCTCCTGGACCTACACGCCCCCTTGAAGACAAGACTGGTGTCTTTCTCGCGTTCAGCCCCTTGGTACACTGATGAGCTGCGCAAGATGAAGGCAACTGGCCGTGCTATTGAGAGACGTGTAAAATCATCTGGTCTCTCTGTGCATAAGCAGGCATATAAAGAACATCAGAAGGCGTACGCCTATTCTCTTAAAGAAGCACGCTCCAAATATTATTCTAACATCATCAACACCTGCCCTGGAAACTCTAAACAGCTCTTCTCCACAATAACTCGTCTGCTTAATCCCATTAAGCAAACTCTTGAGGACTCTGCTCAAAAATGCGAGCTGTTTCTTTCATCTTTTAAAACCAAAATTGACACTATCAGATCTCAGCTCCACAACCTCCCTGTTCTCAGTGTGCCATCTACCCGTCTGCATTCTGGGACCCTTAACAGCTTTGACGAAGTTGTTCAGAGTGAGGTGGAGGCCATCATCAAGAAAATGAAGCCTTCATCCTGCGCCCTGGATCCTTTCCCCTCGTCTCTCATAAAATCCAATCACTCTGCAATAGGCCCACTTATCACTCAAATAATAAATCAGTCTCTTCAATCTGGTCATGTTCCACTGCCTCTAAAAACTGCCATCATTAGGCCTCTTCTGAAAAAATCTAATTTGGATCCAGACATTTTTTCTAATTACCGCCCAATTTCACACCTCCCTTTTCTGTCTAAAGTGCTGGAAAAAGCTGTTGCTGCTCAGCTGCAGGATCACTTACAACAACACTCCCTGTATGAGAAGTTCCAGTCTGGATTCAGGGCAGCTCACAGTACTGAGACTGCACTGCTGAGGGTTACTAATGATGTCCTCTTGGCTGCTGACACTGGTTCTCCCTCCATCCTTGTCCTCCTTGACCTCACTGCAGCCTTCGACACTGTGGACCATAGTATCCTCCTCCACCGTCTTCATGTGGAGGTCGGTCTCTGTGACACCGTCCTGGACTGGTTTAAATCTTTCCTCTCCAATAGGCTGGAATGTGTTAGTCTTGGCAACGCCACGTCCCAGACAGTCTCTGTCTCCTGTGGTGTCCCTCAGGGGTCGGTTCTGGGGCCCCTGTTGTTTTCCCTTTACATGCTGCCTTTAGGTCAAATTATTAATCAGTTCAACATTTCTTTTCACTGTTAT
Organism: Garcialebias charrua; assembly: GCA_038048925.1. Taxonomy (NCBI): domain Eukaryota; kingdom Metazoa; phylum Chordata; class Actinopteri; order Cyprinodontiformes; family Rivulidae; genus Garcialebias; species Garcialebias charrua. Next base: position 11,181 of record JBBPBX010104543.1, read on the forward strand.
GCCGACGATACACAGCTTTACATCAGGACTGGAGCATCCTCATCTTCCACCTTGTCATCTCCATCTTCACTCACTGCCCTCTCTGCCTGCCTGGAGGCAATTAGGGCATGGATGAATCAGAACTTTCTTCAATTAAACTGCTCCAAGACCGAGGCCATACTGATTGGCACCCCTCACCAGGTACAGACATCTACTATAACAACACTTTCCTTTTCTGGACAAGACATCCCCCTCTCCACCTCTGTTACTAATCTTGGAATAAAAATGGACTCCAATCTTACATTTGAAAATCACATTAAGCATCTGTTTAAAACTTGCTTCTTCCATCTTCGAAACATCTCTAGACTTCGCCCATCCCTAACTTTTTCCGATGCTGAGAAGCTCGTCCATGCTTTTGTCTCCTCCAGGCTCGACTACTGCAACTCCCTGTTTATTGGAATCCCTGGCAAAAACCTTCAGAAACTTCAGATATATTCAAAACAGTGCAGCAAGGATCTTGTTGCGAGTTCGTAAATTTGAACATATTACGCCCA
>JBBPBX010104544.1:0-11713 GCA_038048925.1 Garcialebias charrua
CAGCCACTGGAGGGCAGCATGGTCTGTTCTGATAATGAATGGTGTGCCACACAGGTAGTACTTAAAATGTCTTACCGCCGCCATCACTGCCAGTAGCTCTCGCCGTGTAACACAGTAGCGTCGCTCACTCTTATTCAGGATCCGGCTGTAGTATGCTACTACTCTCTCACCATTGGGTCCAACCTGCGACAATACTGCTCCCAGTCCCACGTTACTGGCGTCTGTGTCCAAGACAAATGGCAGGTTGGGGTCCGGTGGGGCAAGGACCGGGGACTCTGTCAGGGACCTGCGCAGGATGTCGAATGCCTGCTGACAGTCTTGGTTCCAGGTGAAGTCGCAATTTTTCTGCAGCAGGCGGAAGAGTGGTGCAGCTATTGAGGAAAAGTCTTTCACAAATCTTCTGTAGTAGGAGGCCAGGCCAAGGAAGCTTTTAAGCTGGACTTGGTCCGTTGGAGTGGGCCAGTCCTTAATTGTGTGGACCTTCTCCTCCAACGTGCTGACGCCCTCACAACCCAGCTTGTGGCCCAGAAATTCTACCTCCCTCCTCATGAAGTGGCACTTGTCTGGGTGTAGTTTCAGGCCTGCAGCAGCCACTCTCCCCAGTACCTGTTTCAGGGAGTCCAGAGCGGCCTCAAAGGAGCTTCCGTGCACCAGGAGGTCATCTAGGTAGACCAGACACTGCTGTCGTGGGACCCCAGCCAGTACCCTGTCCATGAGTCTCTCAAAGGTAGCAGGAGCGTTGCATAGACCGAAGCTTAGTACTCTGAACTGCCACAGTCCCCTGTTGGTGCAGAAGGCTGTCTTGGGTCTAGACTCCGGTGACAATGGCACCTGCCAGTATCCACTTCGCAGGTCCAGGGTGGAGAACCAGGATGAACCTACTACCAAATCCAGCGATTCGTCTATTCTGGGGAGAGGGTAAGAATCCTTTTTTGTAACTTTATTGAGGGGTCGGTAGTCTACACAAAAGCGCATCCTTGTGCTGTTTTTCTTGGGTACCATCACCACAGCGGAGGCCCACGGGCTGTCAGATGGCTCTATGATGCCTGTCTCAATCATCTCACCCAGTTCTCTGTCAGCAACCTCCTGGAGAGCTAAGGGAAGGCGGCGAGGACGCACTTTAATAGGACGAGCATCCCCAGTGTCGATGGTGTGCTCCACCAAGTGTGTCAGACCCACTTCGTTCTCTTTAAGTGCAAAAGTGTCCTTAAACTCCAACAGCACCTGCCATAGGTTTTCCTGCTGCTGCTGAGTCAGCCCCTCACAGTTCTTGGACCAGATTTCTCTCACTGCAGACAGCCTCTCCTCCTCTTCAGTTTGATGTTCAGCTGGTGGCAGTGCCAAAGTCTCCGCGGTGTACGCAGCTACAGCTTCAGGGGCTGGGCATGACGAGGGGGAAACGAGCCGCACGCTCCTCCCCTCAGGCAGTATCAGGGCACCCCTGCCTAGGTCAATCACACCACCAATGGCTCGTAGAAAGTCCAACCCAAGGATGCATGTGTCCTGCACATCTGCCACCCAGGCAGCATAAGGCACAGCGAGATCTCCCACCTTAAACTGGAACACTCCCCTCCCTCTTATGGGGGCCAGGTCACCAGTCACTGTCTTAAGCTGCACATCAGTTGCCTGCACAGTAGCTCCAGTAGGGATGATGTCAGGTCGAACAAGTGTTGCGTTGGATCCTGTGTCCAGGAGTGCTGTACAAGGCACCCCGGCGACCACCACTGGAATGTGACAAAAGTTGCCCACTTGTGTCCAGCCCACAGCAATGATGGTGCCTGGTGGAGATGGTGCTAGGCTGGGGGTGTTGGTCTCACAGGCCCGTGCACTCCCACCTACACGGGCCCTTGGGCGTTTCCCGGCACGGCTGCAAACCTGGGACACTGCCTGATGAGGTGGCCCGTTTGCCCACAGCCCCAGCAGCTCTGCGGTCGACGGCGTGGGTCCACTTGGGGAGCAGATGACTGAAGAGCAGCGGTCTGCGTCGTACTGAGTGGTCCCCTTGTCCTCCCCAGCTGCTCGACCGGAGCTGACAGTACTCTCACTATTGGTGCGTCCTCAGCTCCACCAATGGATCCTGTCAGCATCTCCCTCTCCAGCGCTAACTCTAGAGCTGCTCCAAGCGTTTCTGGACGTGCCAGCTGAGTCTGTATTCGGAGCTCTTTGGGACTGAGAGCCTGCAGGAACTGATCACGAGCTAGTTCTGCCTGCACTGCAGGTGGCATGTTGTCATAAGCCCTCCTGCAGAGACACTCAATGTCATGGGCCAGGATACGAAGAGGCTCTGCAGGCTGTCTGCGTCTATTGTGAAACTCTGATCGCAGCAGCACAGGCTGGTTATACTGTCCAAATCGTCTCTGTAGTGTCCCAACTAGAGCAGCATAGTCTCTCCTCTCCTCCTTGCTCAGCAGCAGTAAACAGGCAGCTGCATCCTCACACAGGCATAAAGCTAATTGCAGTGCTTTATTCTCCTCATCCCAGCCAGCAGCTGCAGCTAACAGTTCAAACTGAGCAATAAACACCTCCCATGGCGTCTTTCCATTGAACTTTGGCGTTTTTATGTTTGCTGCTACTTCTCGCCACTGGGCGCCGCCATCTTTGTTTACGTCACGTGATGGTGCGTCACGAAGATTAGATTCTATTCCGCTGAAACCGCGGTCATGGCGGGGAAAGTTCTCGTATCTAGCCAAACCTGGTGAGAATCCAGCCTCAGCAGACATTTGCAGCGCCGTGTCTCTCACTCTGTGAGCAGTCGAATGCAGCCGGGCTTCCATCTCCAGCTCCTCCCGTTTAATCTTGTCCGCGAACATGTCTCCACCTGCAGTTTGCTCCGCCGCGCGCTTCAGAGGCAGCTCGTAGTTTCACTTCTGACACCAGTGTAACGTTGTCGCGGTCACTCAAGCACCAGACGTTCTGCTTCAGCCAACACTTTATTAAAGAGCACAAATAACAGGCCAGTAAACTCAGAGTCACTGTTTGGCCGTGACCCACGCCATAACTCCTCAGCTTCCAACAGGTGCTTCCAGCCTCTCACAGAACCGCCAAAACCCCCTCAAGCCCCACCCCATCTTATTTCCCAACAACCCTTGCGTCATAAACAGGACATGTCAAACATTAGAACCAGTAACAGAACAAGAACAATTAACACTTAACATGACTCTTCAAGGATCATTACTCACAAATAAAATAAAAAATACCCATAAAATGAAAGGCAGCAGAAGAAGAATGAATTATTATAATAATAATAATAATAATGAGCCGGAAAAGGGTAGCATGCCCTCTCCGGGTCGGGGAGGAGGTCCTCCCCCAAGTGGAGGAGTTTAAGTATCTCGGGATCTTGTTCACGAATGAGGGAAAACTGGAGCGTGAGATCGATAGGCGGATAGGTGCAGGCGCTGTACCGGTCTGTCGTGGTGAAGAGAGAGCTGAGTCGAAAGGCAAAGCTCTCAATTTACCGATCGATCTACGTTCCCACCCTCATCTATGGTCATGAGCTTTGGGTTGTGACCGAAAGAACAAGATCTCGGATACAAGCGGCTGAAATGAGTTTTCTCCGCAGGGTGTCTGGACTCTCCCTTAGAGATAGGGTGAGAAGCTCAGTCATCCGGGAGGGACTCGGAGTAGAGCCGCTGCTTCTCCACATCGAGAGGAGCCAGTTGAGGTGGCTCGGGCATCTGGTTAGGATGCCTCCTGGACGCCTCCCTGGTGAGGTGTTCCGGGCATGTCCCACCGGGAGGAGACCCAGAGGAAGACCCAGGACACGCTGGAGGGACTATGTTTCTCGGCTGGCCTGGGAACGCCTTGGGATTCCCCCGGAGGAGCTGCTCCAAGTGGCTGGGGAGAGGGAAGTCTGGGCCTCCCTACTTAGGCTGCTACCCCCGCGACCCGACCCCGGATAAGCGGAAGAAGATGGATGGATGGATAATAATAATAATAATAATGGATTCAATTTATACCGCACTTTTCACGAATAAAAATCTCATTTCTGCCCCTTCTTAACAAAATCAATTCAAAACAATCAATTCAAACAATACATAATTAACAAACCACAAAATTTATCACAGACAAGGTGCAGACATGTTATTGGAATCTGAATCTGAGCAGAACTGACGGAACAATTCACGCCTCAGTGATCAAGTTTTACCTTCTATCATTAGGATTTATAATAAATAATAATAATGAATTTAATTTATAACACACTTTTCATTAATGAAAATCTCAAAGTGCTACAAAGTGCAACACAATTAAAAATAAAACAAGTGATAAAACAAATCAAATCAATAACAGTATCAACTAAGATCAAAGATAGAATCATGAGGAGGCAGAGTATGCTCGGTTAAAAAGAAAGGTCTTCAAGCTGCTCTTAAAGTCAACCAGTGACCGTGGAGCTCTCAGGCAGTCAGGAAGAGAGTTCCATAGGCGGGGGGCAGTCACACAGAAAGCCCGGTCTCCCATGGATGTCCAGAGGAGGGACAGTGGGTATGTTGGTAGAAGGATGTTAGAAATGCAGCTGCCAGGAAAAAGACAAATAGGAGATATATGGATGCAGTTAGAGAGGACATGAAGGTAGTTGGAGTGAGGACAGAGTGAGGTGGAGGAGGATGACTTGCTGTGGCGACCCCTGAAAAGAGAAAAGCCGAAAGAAGAAGAAGAAGTTAAATAAGGTTGATCAGTTTAATAAGTCTGATCAATAAGGTTGATAGTTTATGGTGGCCCCCTTGAATTAGACTCACTCCAAAAGTACATTATTGTGTTGTAGTTGCACACAGTGATCATTATGCTTCATGAAGGTCTGACCATCAGCTCATGAGATATTTCGCTAACAGACAATCACACACAGACAGAAACATTATCAGCGATGGTGGTTGATCATAGTAAAACTGCTGATTTCAATTTTATTAATAAGATTTACAGAAAATAAAACTTTTATTTTATTAGAACACTTTGATTTGAGCGTCTGGGCTCGATTGAACTGATTGAATTGTGTAAAATGAGTTGAGGTATATTCTGAGTTAAATCTGTAGTTTTGTTAATATGTTTTTATAGATAAAGAACTGGTGGGTTCTGTGTGAGCACCTGGAGCTCACAGGTTCAACATGGCTGTGGGGAGAATGGAGGTTTATCTCATCTGTCCAAGGGTGAAGACGTCGGTCAGCGAGGGTGGTGGGGGGCGGTCGGGTGTGGAAAGCCAACTTTTCCATTTCGTTTCATATCATAAATAACCTCTGGCATCTGTAGAAGATCAAACTGCTCAGGGACAGAACTTCACCTCTCAAAGGTGACGAGCCTGTAGCCCGTGTGAGAGTTTGAGACAGACTGACAGCTGGTGACAGTGGAAGAACACGTTTTGATTTTCTAACTGTCTTACGTGTGTTTGTGAGTCCAGCGTGCACATAAGCAGAAAATACAAAAGGCTGAGGAACGTGTGGATGACAAGAACAGAAGGGTTTGCTGTTCATCATCATCACTGCTTCATCACTCAGTGGAAGATGTTTTATTTTACTTAAATGCTTTTTATCTTTGAAAAAAATCTGCAACTCTTGCAGAAAATCCAAACATTTCTTTACAATATTTATGCTAATCTCAAAGCTGAGTTTGATGATTCAGTGGTTTCTTCAAACATGTAAAGATTTAAACCAGTATATCCTGTAACGCAGCTTAAAGGGATAATTTGTCAGTTTTGAACAGGTCCTCTGTCAAACAGGGAGCACAGCGTATGGAGAAAGAGTTGTAATAGTATTTGAATTCATAAAAAATAAAATCTGAACAAACTGTTTTCATATTTCTGGATAATGTCTTTAAAATAAAATGTTGTAGGCAAATGTTCACCTCCATCATCACCTCCAGATCTGAGGCCATGGTCCTCAGATGGAAAAGTTTGGATTGTTCTCTTCATGTCGAGGGTGATGAGGTTCTGCCTCAAGTGGAGGAGTTCAAATATCTCTGGGTTTTGTTCATGAGTGAGGGAAGAATGGAGCGTGAGATTGACAGATGGATTGTTGCAGCATCTGCAGTATTGTGGACTGTGTGCCAGTCCATTGTGGTGAAGAAGGAGCTGAGCTGTAAGACAATGTTCTCTGTTTACAGGTCGGTCTACGTTCCTCCCCTCACCTCTGGTCATGAACTCTGGTAGAGACTGAAAGAATGAAATCATGGATACAGGAGGTTGAAATGAGTTTCCTCTGCAGCTGGACTCTCCCTTAGAGACAGGCTGAGAAGTTCAGTTATCAGGAGAGACTCAGAGGAGAACCACTGCTCCTCCACATGGAGAGGAGCCAGGTGAGGTGGTTCATGCATCTGGTAGGGATGCTCCCTGGGCACTTCCCTAGGGAGGTGCTTCAGACATGTCTGACCGGGAGGAGGCCTCGGGGAAGACCCAGGACACGATGGAGAGACGTCTCTCAGTTGGCCTATGGGTCCTCCCAGAAGAGCTGGAAGAGATGGAGGTGGAAAGAGCTGCTACCCCTGAGATCCGACTTGAAAACAAGAGGAAGATGATGGATGGATGGATGGATGGATAGATGGATGGATGAATGGACAAATTTTGTGAGCAGCTGCAAATTCCCACGTGTTTTATCTACAAAAACAGCCGAAGTGACTAATGAAAGAGTCAACAATGGCAACATCTACAAAGATCCAAATGTTGATGAGTAACAATTTGATGTGCTGGAACGTACGTACACCCATATTTCACGAGTATATAAAGTTACTTTTACAATAGAGTAAAAACAAACATTGACGTGGTAAACTTGTCAGTTTTGCAAACCTGTGAGTTTGAATGAATTCTTTCTTCTGCCAGATCTTTTATTTTTGACACTTGTCTTCCTCAGTCTTTGTTTTTTCATGTTTAGCAGCAGATTGTGTTCGTGCTGCTATTCAGCGTAATGTTTTTATGTCTTTATGCTACTATACATATTCCATCGTATCTGTTTTACTGCACAGACTAATGAAGGTCAATCACATGACTCATGTTTCCATGTGGTTTTCAGCAGATGGAGCCTGGAGCCACATTTCACTACTTCACAGTAAACATTTTCAAACTACATCGAATGAAACCTTTTTTCATACTTTGTGAGGAGTATGGTTAATACCAGACATAAGGCCAAAGCTACAACAATGATAACTCCTTTGGGGAGGTTTTAGAGAGCTGCCTTTGGAGTCTGTGATGCCTTCCTATTTAAAGTTTGTCATTAAACCTGTGCCTCATGAATTATGCCAACATGACCCGAAGAGGAAACCATGGGTTAAAAAAGGATGGATTAATTATACATGGGTTTTCTCCTCCCACAGACCAAAAACATGCATGTTAGGCTGACTGGTAACTTAACATTGTCCTGAGGTGAGAGAGAGAAAGAATTGTTGTTTGTCTCTGTGATGGACTGGAGACCTGTCCAGGTGTCTCTGTGATGGACTGGAGACCTGTCCAGGTGTCTCTGTGATGGACTGGAGACCTGTCCAGGTGTCTCTGTGATGGACTGGAGACCTGTCCAGGTGTCTCTGTGATGGACTGGAGACCTGTCCAGGTGTCTCTGTGATGGACTGGAGACCTGTCCAGGTGTCTCTGTGATGGACTGGAGACCTGTCCAGGTGTCTCTGTGATGGACTGGAGACCTGTCCAGGTGTCTCTGTGATGGACTGGAGACCTGTCCAGGTGTCTCTGTGATGGACTGGAGACCTGTCCAGGTGTCTCTGTGATGGACTGGAGACCTGTCCAGGTGTCTCTGTGATGGACTGGAGACCTGTCCAGGTGTCTCTGTGATGGACTGGAGACCTGTCCAGGTGTCTCTGTGATGGACTGGAGACCTGTCCAGGTGTCTCTGTGATGGACTGGAGACCTGTCCAGGTGTCTCTGTGATGGACTGGAGACCTGTCCAGGTGTCTCTGTGATGGACTGGAGACCTGTCCAGGTGTCTCTGTGATGGACTGGAGACCTGTCCAGGTGTCTCTGTGATGGACTGGAGACCTGTCCAGGTGTCTCTGTGATGGACTGGAGACCTGTCCAGGTGTCTCTGTGATGGACTGGAGACCTGTCCAGGTGTCTCTGTGATGGACTGGAGACCTGTCCAGGTGTCTCTGTGATGGACTGGAGACCTGTCCAGGTGTCTCTGTGATGGACTGGAGACCTGTCCAGGTGTCTCTGTGATGGACTGGAGACCTGTCCAGGTGTCTCTGTGATGGACTGGAGACCTGTCCAGGTGTCTCTGTGATGGACTGGAGACCTGTCCAGGTGTCTCTGTGATGGACTGGAGACCTGTCCAGGTGTCTCTGTGATGGACTGGAGACCTGTCCAGGTGTCTCTGTGATGGACTGGAGACCTGTCCAGGTGTCTCTGTGATGGACTGGAGACCTGTCCAGGTGTCTCTGTGATGGACTGGAGACCTGTCCAGGTGTCTCTGTGATGGACTGGAGACCTGTCCAGGTGTCTCTGTGATGGACTGGAGACCTGTCCAGGTGTCTCTGTGATGGACTGGAGACCTGTCCAGGTGTCTCTGTGATGGACTGGAGACCTGTCCAGGTGTCTCTGTGATGGACTGGAGACCTGTCCAGGTGTCTCTGTGATGGACTGGAGACCTGTCCAGGTGTCTCTGTGATGGACTGGAGACCTGTCCAGGTGTCTCTGTGATGGACTGGAGACCTGTCCAGGTGTCTCTGTGATGGACTGGAGACCTGTCCAGGTGTCTCTGTGATGGACTGGAGACCTGTCCAGGTGTCTCTGTGATGGACTGGAGACCTGTCCAGGTGTCTCTGTGATGGACTGGAGACCTGTCCAGGTGTCTCTGTGATGGACTGGAGACCTGTCCAGGTGTCTCTGTGATGGACTGGAGACCTGTCCAGGTGTCTCTGTGATGGACTGGAGACCTGTCCAGGTGTCTCTGTGATGGACTGGAGACCTGTCCAGGTGTCTCTGTGATGGACTGGAGACCTGTCCAGGTGTCTCTGTGATGGACTGGAGACCTGTCCAGGTGTCTCTGTGATGGACTGGAGACCTGTCCAGGTGTCTCTGTGATGGACTGGAGACCTGTCCAGGTGTCTCTGTGATGGACTGGAGACCTGTCCAGGTGTCTCTGTGATGGACTGGAGACCTGTCCAGGTGTCTCTGTGATGGACTGGAGACCTGTCCAGGTGTCTCTGTGATGGACTGGAGACCTGTCCAGGTGTCTCTGTGATGGACTGGAGACCTGTCCAGGTGTCTCTGTGATGGACTGGACACCGGTCCAGGATGTCCTCCACCTCTCACACAGTGACTGCTTGACCTGGACACCAGTGATCCCCGTGATCCGAAATGGAAGAACTGGTTAAATATGATGAATGAATGAATGCATGGATAATTGCTGCACTTCTACAAATTTAAAAGTTTTTGGGATTTTTTCGTCGTCCCCATCGAGCTTGAGAAGAACTGATCTGCAGAAACAATCGAGCTCTGTGGGTGTTTGGAAGATGAGTGTCTTGTAATGTGGCAGTTCATGAACAGCATGACTTACACTCCCAGCCACTTCCTCAATCCTCTTTTTCTGTTCTTGAAAAAGGCAATTGCATATTTTATTTTTAGCCTTTGCCGTTTGCAAATATGTAAATTGGATGCACGAAGCTGTAAAGGTCTGATTTCACAGATACAAACCCAGAGGGAGTAACGAGTGCTGCGAGTGGAAGAATCTCTGAGGTGAGATGTGATCTCTCCCGCTCGCTGTCTGTCTAATAGGATTGAACTTATGGTGTGAAAGGAAGCTGCTAACTGGCTACAATATGTAAAATAGATATGTGCACTTCATGGCCAGGGGAATGGACGCTATCCTTTAAATCTGACAGAGACATCAAGCAAGAGCCTCCCACTGTGGAAGAACTGCAAGAATTAAAATGTTTAAGCTATGTTTGACCCAAACCGATGCAGGTGCTTCTCTTTCTAAAATGATCCGTTAATTAATAAGATTTGTCAGGTGTGAACTGGGAAAGAGTTCAGGGACAATATACATTATTGTCACTCTTAGCTCTTCTGCCAGAGACCTAAATTATTCAAATGTGCTGGAAAGAGGTTTCACTTTTTTAATATACAACTCTGCATGTTCTTTTTTTTACTCTTCCACTTTGTGTTGTGCGGTCTTGGTGCCCTTATCCAGCATTCCCTGTGCGACTGTACAAGGGGCAGGGACACCCTGGACAGGTCTCCAGTCCATCACAGGGACACTGAGAAAACATTCACTCTCTCACTCTGAGTTACCAGTTAACCTTGCACAGGGCTGTCCAACTGAACTGGTCAGGGGACCACAGTCACTGAGAGCCAGCAGCTCAGGGGCCGGACATCCTGCAGTTAAAGTCATTCTGTAAATAAACCAAGTTTTACAATGATCTGGTGCATTTTTTTTTTATTTTAATGCATTGAATCATACATGCAGTAAACAAAGTATAAAACTGTTTTTTAAATCTGTAACTGAAATAAAATGTGCAGTTTGAAACTTTTTACTTAAGTAGTTTTCTTGGTATAGATGTGCAGTTTTGAAATGTGCACTGTGTAAATGTGCACAGTGTAAATGTGCACAGTGTAAACAAAGCATTTGGCTGAATTTGCTAAAAATCTCTTGGAGTCTTTGATAGAGCTCTCTTAAGCCTCGGATATAGTTGACGCGTCGCATAGGGCGCGCGGCCAAAGTGACGCAATCGCGAAGTCCCCGCCCCCGCGCTTTGGCCAGCGCGTTGGTTTCGCGCGTGGTCGTGCACCTCCCAGATTTTGAAGCTCCGCAAGCCTAGCGCGCGCGCTGAATTGATTGACAGGTCGGGTAGGGACCTCACCGACAGCCTTCACGCCAGATTCTGCAGCTGTCTGCGCCGCTGTGGTCGTGGAAACGGCGTCGCGACGCATGGAGGAATGTTTTGTGACATAAAATGTAATAAATTCTCCTTCATTCCTGATCTGGAGTCGGACTTTTCTTTTGTTTTTTCGCCAAAACTCACGTGATCGCTTTCTCCTCCGCTGACTCCATGCATTAAAACCGCAAATAAAGACAACAGTTCAGCACGCGAGCAGAAAGCTATTTGTTTTTGTTGTGTGACGTCAAACAGTTCTTCTTCTACGGTAGATTTCTTCTTCTACACCCTTTCTTGCAACATATGCACAGGTTTTAGAGGGTACTGCCACCTGCTGGTCAGTAAAAGAACAGCACTTTGCCAAGCGCTGCCGTGCCACACTATAAACGCATGCACAGTGCGCGCGCAGCACGTGCGCTCCAGCTTGCGGACCAAAGCGCGACTATATCCGAGGCTTTAGCCTGGCTGTAGTCTGTAAACACTGATGGTCACGTTGGCTCTTTCTGTGGACGTGGTAGTTGGTGCCAGGACACAAATTTGGCTTTTATATTCAACAACAACAAAAACAACAACAACAACAACAAGAGGCGTCCATGGCGTAGTGGTAATGGCAGTCATCCCCCGATCGGAAGGTTGGCGGTTCGAATCCCGGTTCCCCACACCATGTGTCATTGTGTCCTTGGGCAAGACACGTAACCCCGAGTTGCTCCCGGTAGGACTGGAAAGCACCTTGCATGGTAGTCTGCCGCTACCGGTGTATGAATGTGTGTAGCACTTTGAGATTTTCACAAATGAAAAGTGCGTTATAAATTCAATTCATTATTATTATTATTATCAACAACAACAACAACAACAACAACAACAACAACAACAACAACAACAACAACAACAACAACAACAACAACAGCAACAA
>JBBPBX010104548.1:0-11713 GCA_038048925.1 Garcialebias charrua
TACATTCTTTGCCAACTCCTCCTTCAGGACCACCCCTACTCCATTTCTCTTTCTATCCACACCATGGTAAAACAGTTTGAACCCTGCTCCAATACTGCGAGCCTTGCTGCCCTTCCACTTGGTCTCTTGAACACATAAAACATCTACCTTTCTTCTCTGCATCATGTCAGCCAACTCTCTACCTTTGCCTGTCATTTGTCCACACATTTAGAGTTGCAACCCTCAGTCCTACAGTCTTCACTTTCCTCCTTTCCCTCTCTCTCCTGACACGTTTCCCTCCTCGAGGTCTTCGACTAACAATAGCACAATTTCCGCCTGCACCGTTTTTTCAACAGCACCAGTGGCGGTCGTTGTTAACCCGGGCCTTGACCGATCCAGAATGGTTTCACTTTGATGAACTCGCATTACGGTTTTGGCAAAAGTGTTTTACATCGGATGTCATTCCTGACACAACCCTCAATTTCCTTAATTTTGGGAAATGGGCCAATACTTGCATGAGAAACCGATTTTACAGTTTCTTTTTTTTGTTTAACAACAATTGTCTGAACTTCATTTATATTTCAGAGCACTACCTCACAGCCAGTCAAAACAACTTTACAGTATATTGCTTCTAGAATATTGTTCAAGGGTATGTTTAAAAAAAAAAAAAAGATTGGAAAATTGAAGGTGCATTGTGACCTTATAACAACTGTCACTGTCGCTTATTAAACAAAATCGGAATCGGCCAAAATCGGACTCGGCAGGTCAGACTTTTTAGAAATCGGTGATTGGCCAGAAAACTGCAATCGGTGCACCCCTAACTGACACATCGCCATTTAACCCCCTCCATCTGCTTCCCTGGGTGCCCAGATGGCAGCCCCTGCTCCACACAGAGGGCTGTGGTAGATTGGTGGTCTGTGGTTGTATCAGGAAGGACATGCAGCATAAAAACAATCACCAAGTCTTCATATGAGTTAGTTTGCTATAGCGCTCCCTGAGGAGCAGCCAACAGGAGGAAGAAGAAAAAAAAGACCCTAAGGGGTTAAATAAGCAAATGTGTCAAAGCAGCCGAAATCAGCACTTTTAGCTGCAAATAGCATAAAATAAGACTTATCTGAACTTGACTTCTAGTTAAACCTCCAATATTCCTGCTGCTGCTCCATACCTATTCTGTGTAGCTTTATCTAAGGTTTCCAGCTGATCTCCAGCGTTCTGCGGGGACAATCAAGCTCTTTGTTGTTCTGGACAATGTTTTATTTCTGGTTCCAAGCGGTTCCTTTTCTCAGTCAGTAAAAGCTGTTCTTCATCCTGACCAATTTCATTCATTCAACTTTATTTATACAGGTTAATCTCAATGAGTCACGAGGACTCATTTTCAAGAGACCCGTAAGGTGCACACATTAAACAGCCATAAATTGCATATAAAATGAAAAGTAAATTAAAGTAGTAATATAAAACAAAATAAATTCAAGCTACATTATCAAATGTGGTAAAAATACTGATTTTTGCATTGAACTTACAGAGCAAAACACAGAGCTGCTCCTCCTGTGCAGGTTCTGGTTTCTCCTGTGCAGGTTCTGATTTTTTGTAGTTAATTTCCTCATAAGCAGGTGTCACCATAAATGTATCATGCTCCTGCCTCAGTGAAAGCTGTTCTTCATTCTGACCGGTACAGATTTCCTCCCGTTTCTCTTTCATCTGTGGAGGTTCTGGTTCTTCCTGGTCATCTTCAATCTGTGAAAGTTCTGGTTCCTCCTGGTCATCTTCAATCTGTGGAAGTTCTGGTTCCTCCTCCTTGCAGACACAGTGCTGTGGGGGTTCTGGACATGCAAGACAGAGAAAAAAAATAAAGCAGATTATTGTGACTAAAAAGAAGCACACTTCTCGTTAACCTTTATCTTGTTTTTATTGTTAAACCAAGTTACCATCATACAGTAAATTATTGGATGACGCAACAGATGTAAGAAGGGTGGGTGTAACAATAAGTTTATACTTCTACCGATTCCTTTGAATGTGTACCGGTAAATATACGGTACTTTACTACTGTTTTTTGTGTGTGTTTTTTTCCTCTGCTTGCTTTTGTTTTAAATTTATTTTCTTTTTATGTTATTTTGTTTATTATTATACTACATTCAATAAAATTAAACTCAAACTCATTTTTTAATCCGTCCAGAGGACCTGTCTTAATTTTGTTGTGTCTAAAATCACTGAATCAAGTGTTTACAAATGTAAGTAAACGTAGATGTTCGACAACCCGTTAAAATACACCAGAATGCAGGAGATGGTGTAGAGGCACTGGCAGGGCAGCCGACTCAGGACCAGAAGGTCTCGGGTTCGATCCCCGGTCACGGCATACCTCGTTGTGTCCCTGGGCAAGACACTTAACCCCGAGTTGCTCCCGGTAGGACAGGCAACGCCTTGCATGGCAGTCTACCACTACCAGTATATGACTGTGTGTATGAATGGGTGGATGGTTGGTGCTGTGAAGCGCTTTGGGGCCCCTCAAAGGGGTCTGGAAAGCGCTATAGGGGCCGTTTACACGGCACGTATTTTGAGTGAAACCGCTCCTTTCTCGCTGCGTTTCTACTTATCATTTACACGACACGACTGGCCCTCCTCTTTGAATCTGATGGTTTTTGAACTCACCCTCCAGAGTGGATCTTTTTCGCTGACCCCCCGTTGATAACATAAACATCTCCCGCTGAGCTTTTGTTTGAACACATGCGCGCAGCGCGCAGCACGCACACGCGGACAGCTGGCATTTCTATCAACAATTATGGCGGCGGACAGGCACCGCTTTCTGAACTACAGCTGATGGAATATATTTTGAGTCTCATATTTAATTAATCTACACCTGAATTACCTGCATCTGTGTTGGAAGAGACACAGCTGGATCCAGTTCTTATGTCGCTGTTTATTGAACGAGGCAGGTGGACATTTCACGCGTCACGCTGCACAATATGTGCTAAAAAAGAACAGTTTAACAATAATAAACAATATTTATGTTAGCGTGGGAGATATATAAAGTTATCTGAGCTAAATTAATCTATCTGGACTCAAGTTACGTGATTTAAACGAGGCATAACATGCTGCGTGTTTAAAGTTGAAAATGAAGACAACAGGTTTATTTTTTATTTATTTATTCAACACTGCAAACTGTAAGTCACACAAACACAGAATTAAACTGAACACTATTAAAACACGTTAACAGAACTGTAAATACGTTATTGAACTGGACTCTGCTGTTTTCATCATGGATTCTGGTCCAATCCGAACAGGTCCGCTTGGTGAAAGGACAGCTGCTCCACCTCGCAGAAAAATAAAATAAATCAGTTGGTTGTTGTGTGTTCAAAGTAAACACAAGCAAACACTATTAAGAACGTTGTTTACCTGCTGAAAACCAGCTGTTTATCACGGAGTAAAGTCCGACATGTTGACTGAGCTCTGGTCCAGTCAGCATCTGGTGTGGAGCTTGTTAGATGAAGAGGTCCCGCTTGGCGTCAAATCTGTCGACTCTTATCAAAAATTCAGCTTTAACTTGTTGTTAACTTGTTGTTAGCTCAACTTTTAGCACAAAAGAAAGCAGCAGCCTGCCAGCAGAGTGAAGCAGCACGCATGCGCATTAGGTGAAGGTTCAAAAATTCACAGCGCCGTCTAATGACCCGGCATGGTAACTACAGTGGATTCAGGGAGGGGGGTGTCATGAGGGAGGGGGGAGATTCAAGCGGATGCATGTAAACACTTGAATTTGCCCATGTAAATACAAAACTTTTGCACTAATTAACATACCCAAAACCTCTGTTTCCCCCCCACCGTGTCCGTGTAAACAGGGCCTAAGTAAGCTTAGCTCCATTTACCATTACTTTATTCAAAATTTTCTGGGGGAGGACCCCCCACACCCGCCACACAGTCCTCCCCACATTATAAATGCTTCTGATGCCAATGAATGGGAACAAAAGAGGCAAATGGCCAAGCAGTAGGACACAGGCCCTGAAAGTCTTGTCCAGGCCAAAACATTTAAGAAATGAGTTTTTACTGCTAGCAAAATGCTTCTGCTGTATTTGTCCTGATGCAATGTTGTTTGTTTATTTTTTGGTTGACACCAGCTTTCCTATTTATGTCCTCATTAAATTAGGATATGTTAGTATCAGGAATTTCCTGGACTTATCCATGGTTAAACCCCCATTATCCCCGCTGCCGCTCCTACCTGTTGTGTGTAGGTTTATCTGAGGTTTCCAGCTGATGTCCAGCAGTCCGCGCTGTCGATCGATCACCTCCTCGTACTGGACGATGGTTTTTTCAAACTCTGTAAATATTTCTTCAGCTGCAACAGTTAGTCGCTCGCTGATAAACTTTCTCAGAGACTGAACTGAAGACATTGTTACTGCAGAAACTCAAACATTCACCTCTCACACACAAACAGACACACAAACCAAAACAAAGACGTGAGGCGAGCTGCACATGCTAACGCTAATTTTCTACTTCCGCTCTGGTGTTCACACAATTACATTCCGGCAGAAAACGTACCCGCGTCAAAAACTTTTTACTGCCCACTAATGCATGCTAATCCATCCCCCTTGTTGTAGTTTATTTTATTTTTTATTTTATTTTTATTTTACCTTACTATTCTTTTAATCAGTTTTGCTTTGATGTTCCCATATCTAGTCTGCCTCTTCTATGCCCTTTTTAGATTTACACTAAAGTTTTCTTTAAAAAAAAACTTTTCATGCTTGAAAAAATATTATAACGAAAAAACATGGTCTATGTCATGCAAATGAGAAGGAAATAAATTTGACCAAAAATCTTCCATTTCTAAACTTGTTTATTTTTGCCTGCTTGTTCAAACAAAACATCTGCCTAATACAGTACTGTACTGTAGTTTTATTCAAGAGTCAGAGATTCTTTGTGTGTCATAAGCACCACACACATGTGACAAAATTGTGTACACAGGGTTCCAGTTACATCCAACAAAAGAATAAAATGTAAAAGAAAAACAGTAATCAGATCTAAGACGTGAACTAAGAAAAACGCTAAACTAAAAATACGCTAAGCACGAGTAGCCTAATACAAAAACAATACGCCGAACATGTTTCAAGTTTAGAAATTGACGTACTCATTTATTAATTTTATTGTTTATTTATACTGGGAATGCAATATTGTTGCACTGTGATTGATTAACCTCTAAAATTCATCTCGCAAGCCAAAACGATTAAATAAACCACAGGGGACTGTGCTCCCTACAGTTCTGTTCAACCTGTTGCCTACACATCTGACTTCATACACAACTAGGAGACTTGCCGCATGCAAAAGTTGACACTGAGAAGGAGTACAGGACCCTGGTTGAGGACTTTCTAGTGTGGTGCAAATCCAGTCATCTACAGCTGAACATCAGTAAAACAAAATAAATACAGTACTGGTGGACTTCAGAAGGTCTGGGTCTACCCTGAAGCCAATCTCAATTGAGGGGTTCCATGGTCAGAACCTACAAATATCTGGGAATTACAGCTGGATGACAGGCTGGACTGGTCAGTGAACACAGACTCCCTCTAGTCTACAGTGGCAGAGAAAAGGACCCTCAATAAGCTGATATCCATGATGGGCAATACCATCTTTTGCATGGTGCCATGCTGCTTCAGTGGTTGTCTGCTGTCACAGACCTGCTGGACAGATTCAGGAAGTCCTTTGTCCCTCCAGCCATCAGACTGTTAAACTCTTCACCATACAGTAAAAAGCCTTGGAAATCTGCTGCACTCTGGACACTTGCTATATGTTTGTATGTATATTTACATGTACAAATGCATATATACGTACATGTACTGTATATGTGTATGCATGACTAGATGTGTGTGTACTGTAGAGCATGTATGTGTATCAGTGACGTGTGGTGATGTTTGTGACAGGTGAGGAACTGATCGTATGGAATCGGATGCTCATATGAACCCAAAATAGAAGCTTATATTTCAATTTAGCCTTTTTTTTCTTTAAAAAAAAGGCATATAATTATGCTTTAATGAACTGTTCAACGATGATGGGAATAAAAACAAAATATTTAATGTAAGGTCAACTATTTTTTGGAAGGGGGTGTCCTCTCTTTTTAAATAAAATTTAAAAAGATGTTATATTTTATTTTAAGATGAAGTCCATCTTAAGTTAGTCTAACCCTAACCCTAACCCTGAAAATCAAATTTAGAAAAATCCTTTAGTTTTGAGATATGATCTTCCATTTTGCCTAAACAAATTTAAACAAGTGTACCATTATATATTTGCTACACCCCCCGCCACTCTGCATAACAGACGAAAGCAGAGTGACTTGCACCTGTATCATTGTCCCTATGGGGCAGCACTGCCCCCTATTGGTGCGGCACAATACTTTCTCCCTCACCCTGTGTATTTTAACTGTACAGAAAGAAGAAACATGTCACACACATTCATTCAATACATTAGACAGACTGAACACTGGCACATGTATCACATGTGTAATCAAACATGTATATTGGCGATTTAAAGAGAGACAATGGGCATGCTCCAAATGCCTACTTCAAATATTGTCTATACCTATATCTACTTTATAATGTTTTTGCTAGTTTTTGCTTCTTTTTCTTTTGTTTATTGTTTAATGTATTTGTATTTGTATCATTGCTGTTCATCATTCTTTAGTTTGTAGCAGGTTGCTTTCGTAAATGAGCCCTCGAAGCTCAATAAGATATACCTGACTAAATAAAGGTTGAATGAATGAATATGACACAGCACCACCAGAGGTGACTCTACATAACACTTTGCAACTTCCTGCAAATTTTTGTGAATTCTTGGTTTGATAAAACATGGCACAAAAAGTAAAGAAATTAGTTGATAGTTGCAATTTAGATGATTATTTCTTTGTTGGAAAATACTTTTGGCAATAAATCTTATAATGTTGGAAGATATGCTTATTTCAATTCAACCTTTATTTATACAGGTTAGTCTCATTGAGCCTTGAGGGCTTACAAGAGAGACCAGTTTTAACAAAGAATGATGACAACAATAGACAACAATGACAACAGTAGACAATCACAAAAGAGAGCATATAAATTGAAAAATAAATTGAAGATAATGATAAACAGCTACATTATAAAGCAATATAAATGACTAAAAACAGGAACATGTCTGCATTCCTCTTAATAGGTGCCATGGTTGCATGTGGAAGAAACATACACAGCCACAATAGCCTTGTACCTCCTCCACCAGTTTGGTCACACTCTGCTACTGGATGGCGTCCAATTCTTCAACTATCTGACGCAAGTGAGCCAATGGGGTCTGGAACAAAAAGTACACCAAAGTTGATCCCAGAAATGTTCAATGGGGTCGAGGTCACGACTGCTGGCAGGCTATTCCATCATCACTTCCCCAATGCTGCAGGTAGTCTCTAATAAGCCCTGCTGTGAGGTGGCAAGTGTTTTCATTTAAGGTCTCTCTTGTAAATGAGTCCCCGAGGCTCAATGGGACTAATCTATATAAATAAAGGTTGAATGAATGAATTCATCATGGTGGACATAATTCTGTCCCAGCCTGTGGATACTGTATATATGATGACAATCAGGCACTAGTCAGGAACCTGTGGTAGCCCTGAAATAAATAAAGTAATATGTAAAATAAACTGTTTGAACTTTTTATGTAACTATTACCCTTTTTGTGTCAAATGCTGTAGCAAATTATCAAATTTAGATTTGTGTTAAGGCTGCCATTGGAGCCACAGATCGTGACCTCGCTGATTTTGTAAACAAAAACAAAACATATTGCAATAATATGATTCACACGCTGATAAACAATCTGAATGACTCCTATTGGAGCTGCAGGGTGTCAGCTTTAAACTGAGGGGTTGAAACAAAGTGACAGCTGTTCAAACTGAGCATCACATTGTGCAGTCTGTAGGGTCACCTTTGAGTGGTCCATGTGAACTACTATGGAGGGGCTTTGGATCTCTGTGGCAACATGTGTGCTCGTGTCATGCTCTGTTAAAGGTAAGTGCTGGAATGAGCTGGAGGATAGAGCTGCTCCATTATGGGGCAGAGTCTAATTTTTGTTACTACAGCTTCTGTAATAGTATTTTTTAATTTGATTGATTTGTGGTCTCAAAAAGCCTCTATGGATCTACAAGTACACTACACCCCCCGCCCCACTCCTCGATTAATTTAAGTTGAAAACTTTGAATCATCAGAAAATAAACTTTCTCTTGAAGGAAACAATTGGTTGGAGGAGTCTTTGGATGGGACACAGCGTTACAAGAAGTGGGCTCCAAGTCCGGTAGGTTTACATCTGATTTTATTGTTGGACGTTAAAAAGTAATGTGAATTATTAAAAATTAAACACTGATGAAACGCAAAGTTTTTTAGTTTTTACATCTGGTTTACTGTTAAATGACCCTAAATTGATTGATTGATTGATTAAAAAATAAAAAAGGACATGAAAACTGAAATTAACCAATCTTAAAATTAAAGGGTGGCTTTCCCATAGGGTGACAAATGACCTAATTAAGATGGTAATGTGTTAAATACAGTATACACACAGTATACACATTCAAGAGAAAACAAAAGAGGAAAGCTGGAACATTTAACATGTTTTTGTCTGGATTTACTCAGGTCAGAACTGTTAAGGGCCTGATGATGGTGAAAACTCGCAGACAGGACATTTTCTACTGTGCAGAACAGATAAGGACAGACTATCAGAACAAACTGGAACAAATGAGATGGTGTCTGAACATCTGACAGAGAAGTGAACTGATCCTGAACATGTGCAGAGCAAGCACAGGGAGCAAACTAAAACTAAACGCTGAGTAAATGAAAACCAAATTAATAAAAGGTGGCAAGTTGAAGAAGAAAGCAAACAAAGAAGAGAGTGATCACTCTTTCAAATTTAAAGTCAAAGTCAACGTTTTTTTTATTTGTCATTCGCACCAGTGGTACATGTGGTGGAACGAAATTGTGTACACAGGGTTCCAGTTACATCCAACAATTCAACAAACGCAATTTCGGCCCTGTATATGTCCTGTACATATTGCAGTTCTGACAATAAAGTTGACTTTGACTTTGACTTTGACTTGACTTTGACAAAAGTATAAAATGTAAAAGAAAAACAGGAATAAAATCTAAGATAGGAACTAAGAAAAACGTTAAACTAAAAATACGCTAAGCACTAGTAGTACAAAAACATTACTCCAAAACAGCAGCACAATAAACATGAGTGTGTGAGCAGATGAGTATAAATGAACATAGCAACATAAAACAGATCAGCAGCAACATGATGTGATTTTTTTTCACAGTGATCATTCTGGTTAGATAAGTCTAACACAGCCTCAGGGTAAAAGCTGTTCCTCAGTCTAGTGGTTCTGCACTTAATGCTCCTCAACCTCCTTCCTGAGGGGAGCAGGGCAAAAAGTGTGTGTGCTGGGTGAGTGGGGTCCTTCATGATGCAGGTGGCCTCTTCCTGCATCTGGAGGTGTAAATGTCTGTGATGGTGGGGAGACTGACTCCAACATCTTCTGTGCAGCCTTCACCACTCTCTGCAAAGCTTTTCTTTCTGCAGCTGTGCAGCCTCCATGCCACACGTTGATGCTGGAGCACAGGATGCTCTCCACTGCACACCTGTAGAAGGAGGTGAGGACTGGGCTGCTCAGACCAGCTCGTCTCAGCCGTCTGAGGAAGTAGAGTCTCTGATGACCTTTCTTGATCAGGCTGGTGGTGTTGTTGGTCCAGCTGAGGTTGTCGTTCATGTGTACACCCAAGTACTTGTAGCTGCAGACCACTTCCACCACAGATCGTCTTATGTTTAGGGGATGTAGGTCAGAGTCAGAGTCAGAGTCAGAGAGAATTTATTGTCATTTGCACCGCATGTAGTACATGTGTTGAAAACGAGATTATGTACACAGGGTCCCAGTTACATCCAACAACAAATGCAAGAGAAATACAATAATAACATCTAGGATTAACTAAGAGAGACATCACATCAGCTAGTAATACACTAAGCCCTAATGTAGTAGAAAAACATCATTATAAACAGCAGCACGAACATGAGCAGATGGTCACAGATGAACGCAGCAACAAGAAACAGATCAGTACAGTATCAGTATGATGTGACATTTTGCAGTGTTTATTCTTATTATTTATTTATTCATGAGTCTGACAGCCTCAGGGTAGAAGCTGTTTCTCAGTCTAGTGGTTCTACATTTGATGCTCCTCAACCTCCGTCCCGAGGGGAGTGGTGCAAAGAGTGAGTGTGCTGGGTGAGTGAGGTCTTTCATGATGCAGGTGGCTCTTTTTCTGCATCTGGAGGTGTAAATGTCTGTGATGGTGGGGAGACTGACTCCCACAGACTTCTGTGCAGCCTTCACCACTCTCTGCAGAGCTTTTCTCTCTGCAACTGTGCAGCCTCCATGCCACACATTGATACTGGAGCACAGGACGCTCTCCACTGCACACCTGTAGAACGAGGTGAGGACTGGGCTTCTCAGACCGGCTCGTCTCAGCCGTCTGAGGAAGTAGAGTCTCTGATGACCTTTCTTGATCAGGCTGGTGGTGTTATTGCTCCAGCTGAGGTTATCATTCAAGTGTACACCCAGGTATTTGTAGCTGGAGACCACCTCCACCGCAGATCCACCTATATACAGTGGGGTGTGGGTGTGTTTGTTCCTTCTGAAGTCCACAATCATCTCCTTCGTCTTCTTCACATTCATGTGAAGGTTGTTCTCTTTGCACCAGCTCTCCAGATGTTCCACCTCCTGTCTGTAGCTGGATTCATCATTATCTGTGATGCATCCCACCACAGCTGTATCATCTGCAAACTTAACAATATGACAGCCTGGATGTGTGGCTATACAATCATATGTGAGCAGAGTGAACAGAAGAGGGCTCAGCACACATCCCTGAGGAGAGCCAGTGCTGAGGGTGATGGTGGAGGAGGAGAAGTTGTGGATCTTCACGGACTGTGGTCTGTTTGTTAAGAAGTCTAGTACCCAGTTACAAATAGAGGGGCTTAGTCCAAGTGTGGATAGTTTGTCTATCAGAGTTTGGGGGATCATGGTGTTGAAGGCAGATGTGAAGTCCACAAAGAGCAGACGCACGTATGAGTCCTTCTGATCCAGGTGGGTGAGAGCAGTGTGGACCACGGAGGAGATGGCGTCCTCTGTTGATCGGTTCTCACGATATGCATATTGATGAGGGTCCTCGTTGATGTTGACGGCTGTCTTGATGTGGGACATGACCAGTTTCTCAAAACATTTAGCGACTATCGGGGTGAGAGCCACCGGTCTGTAGTCATTCAGACCAGTCACTGTGGAGCTTTTTGGGACTGGGATGATGGTGGCGGTCTTCAGGCAGGTGGGAACTGACTCCAGTGCAAGTGAGGTGGTGAAGATGTCAGCCAGCACCTCACAGAGCTGGTCCGCACATTCCTTCAGAACTTTCCCTGGGATGTTGTCTGGACCCGTAGCTTTATGAGGGTTGATCCTTCTGAGACTGCCTCTCACTTCTGCTGCGGTCACTTTGAGGTGCTCCTCGTCTGGTGATGAGGTGAGTCTGGTGCTAGTTGGTCTGTTTGGATCATCAAAACGTGCATAAAACTTATAGGTGCGTTTGTCCTTTCTGAAGTCCCCGATCATCTCCTTCACATTAATATGAAGCTTAAAAGGAGCCAAGATGGTCTAGTGGCAGGGCTTTTGACTACGGATCCGAAGGTCGCGGGTTCGCGTCCCGGCCACTACCCA
>JBBPBX010104549.1:0-11712 GCA_038048925.1 Garcialebias charrua
CCACTCATGTCGACCACCGTGTGCCACGCAACGCGCCCCGCGCAACCACGCCACGCGCCCCCCCGTGCCACTCATGTCGACCACCGTGTGCCACGCAACGCGCCACTGTCGGCACGGCTCCCCCACCCCGTGCCACTGTCGGCACACACACACACACACACACACACACACACACATAAATACACAGCGCCGCTGCAGAGACAGGGGAGAAGAAAGGCGAAACCAGCTTGTTTCATGTCATTTTTAATATAAACTGCCTGTTGACTGTGGGCGCTCACTGATGTCATCTGTATTCTGTGTGGGTCTGCGCTCAGATCCGGGGCTGACACTATGATCAAAGGCGAGTCAATTTTAATTCGCCAAACGCGTTTGTGTGTTTTCTGACGCATAAAAGCCGGAATGAATGGACACTTCCTGCTCGCGGTGGCAGGAAACTATATCCTTATATGGTGTTTTGAGGGGTGGGAATTATGTAAATAACCTCCCGCGTGCACGAGCAGGTGAATAGAACAGGTGGGATTCATCATTATTTACACAGCTCATATACACACATTTCCTGACGATAGAAGACTTTGTTGGATCTGACGTGGCATGTTCGTACGAACACTTCGTACGAACAAAAGTAGGAGACATTTAGGATAAGAATACGAACTGTTTCGTGCATGAGGGCCATTATATTTTTAACATATTTCTTCACTCTGTCACTATCTACTGACAGACTGGTGTTAGACAAAGTAATCTCTGAAAAAAACTATAGTCCCCTTGCTTCTCTATCAGCATTTATAAAAACACTAAAAACACAGAGTGACCCGTCCTTAACCAGCCAATAAAAACAGAGTTTGTAACCAGCCAATAAAAACAGAGCTTGAATTTGAATCAGCCAATAAAAACAGAGCTTGAATTTGAATTTCAGCAGAGCAAGGGGGACAGAGCCATATATGGCTCTGACGGGGAGGGATCAGAATGCTTTGCATGTTGAAAATATTTCTAAGTTCTGTGCTCTACAGAAAGTTACACATCCATCCATCCATCCAGCCATCCCTTTTCTTCCGCTTATCCGGGGTCGGGTTGCGGGGGTAGCAGCCTAAGTAGGGAGGCCCAGACTTCCCTCTCCCCAGCCACTTGGAGCAGCTCCTCTGGGGGAATCCCAAGGCGTTCCCAGCCCAGCCGAGAAACATAGTCCCTCCAGCGTGTCCTGGGTCTTCCCCTGGGACATGCCCGGAACACCTCACCAGGGAGGCGTCCAGGAAGCATCCTAACCAGATGCCCAAGCCACCTCAACTGGCTCCTCTCGATGTGGAGAAGCGGCGGCTCTACTCCGAGTCCCTACCGGATGACTGAGCTTCTCACCCTATCTGTAAGGGAGAGTCCAGACACCCTGCGGAGAAAACTCATGCAGCTGAAAGTTACACATAGCACATTTAATTAGTATATAACTAACCTGGAGAGTCTGCTCTCATGTCACCACCAAGGATGACAGCTTCCTTGCTGAGTGCTGGTGAAGATTCTCAGCGCTTGCTGAGGTGGAGCAGCATGTCATTCTGGGATGCCTTCCATTTGCTGATAATAGCAGGTTCTATATAAGTTCTTGCATGGCGACGAAAAGTTTTGTAAACAAAGAGTTGTAGGTGCAAAGCCCTGAAGACCTGATGGCACATACACACAAAAAAAAAAATCAGTAAATTTTATAAGCTGACATAAGATTATGATATTTAAATTCTGATTAGATTTCAAAAGTATGAAAATTTGAAATACCTTTTGTATTGTTATAAATGACGCTCCAGAGAGATATACTGCAGCTGAGAGTTGAAGATTTCCTGCTGGAGTGCTACGTAGTAGTGGCTGGCTGTTCCAGGTCCTACTGTACTTACAGTGGGGAAAGTTCTGCACCACGGAGATGAATGTGCCGCATTGTTGCTTGTTAACGGTACATGTTAATCCTATTCATGAGGATTAATCCTCATAAAGCAACCGGACCAGACAACATCCCAGGGAAAGTTCTGAAGGAATGTGCGGACCAGCTCTGTGAGGTGCTGGCTGACATCTTCACCACCTCACTTGCACTGGAGTCAGTTCCCACCTGCCTGAAGACCGCGACCATCATCCCAGTCCCAAAGAGCTCCACAGTGACTGGTCTGAATGACTATAGACCGGTGGCCCTCACCCCGATAGTCGCTAAATGTTTTGAGAAACTGGTCATGTCCCACATCAAGGCAACCGTCAACATCAACGAGGACCCTCATCAATATGCATACCGCGAGAACCGATCAACAGAGGACGCCATCTCTTCCGTGGTCCACACTGCTCTCACCCACCTGGATCAGAAGGACTCATACGTGCGTCTGCTCTTTGTGGACTTCACATCTGCCTTCAACACCATGATCCCCCAAACTCTGATAGACAAACTATCTACACTTGGACTAAGCCCCTCCATTTGTAACTGGGTACTAGACTTCTTAACAAACAGACCACAGTCCGTGAAGATCCACAACTTCTCCTCCTCCACCATAACCCTCAGCACTGGCTCTCCTCAAGGATGTGTGCTGAGCCCTCTTCTGTTCACTCTGCTCACATATGATTGTACAGCCACACATCCAGGCTGTCATATTGTTAAGTTTGCAGATGATACAGCGGTGGTGGGATGCATCACAAACAATGATGAGTCCAGCTACAGACAGGAGGTGGAACACCTGGAGAGCTGGTGCAAAGAGAATAATCTTCACATGAATGTGAAGAAGACAAAGGAGATGATTGTGGACTTCAGAAGGAACAAACACACCCACGCCCCACTGAACATAGGTGGATCTGCAGTGGAAGTGGTCTCCAGCTACAAATACTTGGGTGTACACATGAATGATAACCTCAGCTGGAGCAACAACACCACCAGCCTGATCAAGAAAGGTCATCAGAGACTCTACTTCCTCAGACGGCTGAGACGTGCTGGTCTGAGCAGCCCAGTTCTCACCTCGTTCTACAGGTGTGCAGTGGAGAGCGTCCTGTGCTCCAGCATCAACGTGTGGCATGGAGGCTGCACAGTTGCAGAGAGGAAAGCTCTACAGAGAGTGGTGAAGGCTGCACAGAAGTCTGTTGGAGTCAGTCTCCCCACCATCACAGACATTTACACCTCCAGATGCAGGAAAAGAGCCACCTGCATCATGAAAGACCTCACTCACCCAGCACACTCACTCTTTGCCCCACTCCCCTCAGGACGGAGGTTGAGGAGCATCAAATGTAGAACCACTAGACTGAGGAACAGCTTCTACCCTGAGGCTGTTAGACTCATGAATAAATAAAAATAAAATAAAAATAAACACTGCAAAATATCACATCATGCTGATGCTGATCTGTTTTCTTGTTGCTGTGTTCATCTGTGACCATCTGCTCATACAGACTCATGTTCGTGCTGCTGTTTATAATGATGTTTTTCCACTACATTAGGGCTTAGTGTATTACTAGTTGATGTTTTTCTTAGTTAATTCTAGATGTTATTACTGTTTTTCTCTTGCATTTGTTGTTGGATGTAACTGGGACCCCGTGTACATAATCTCGTTTTCATCACATGTACCACATGCAGTGCAAATGACAATAAAGACTCTCTGACTCTGACTCTGATGTGCGCTTGCACACAGGACACTCCTTGAACAACTTTAAAATGTTGGTCTCATACACAATATATTTTTTCTCATTGTGTATTGTAGTCGGTGTGATGTTTCTGAAAATAATTTTTTAAAAGACATTTACATTTGAATTGATATACGTTATATGAAATTCAATAAATAGATAAACATTTACTCACGACATGTCTGCAGATGTGGTTAAATCAGTGATAGATTCATCAGCATCATAAGTTGGGTCCAGCTCTTCAGGAATGAACATTGAGCTAGTGCCCTCAAGTTCCATTTCCATGTGCTGCTCCAGACCAGTTGTCTTTATGGGAGTAGACGTGACGACAGTGTGATGTGCAGAGAAGGGGATTTTTGGCATGCCAACACAAGCTTCTTTGGTTATCACTGTTGCGTTGACACCTGGTGAGATATACAAAATGCCAAAAACTCACCCTCTAAGAAGCGGGCTAAAATAGTTGTTCTATTTAAAAAGGTATGATGATAAACACTAATGGGTGTCTTATATACGCTTTACTTGTGCACAGTACTGTATGTTGAGCTGAATGTTTATATGTGTTGAATATTATTATTCAAAAGTAATTTCATGAGTAACATACAATTTGATATTTAGTCAAAGTCAAAGCTACACACCTTTTGATCTGTTGTTGGACAGAAGAGTTCTCTGAGATAGTTGTGTACCCACAGTTCGTTGTTGTATTTGCTCATTCTCTGTTTGGCAAGCAACGTCTCTTCTTGTAGATGTTTGAGCCTGTAAGTTAACAGACAGATAAATGAAAATGTTTTCATGTTTAATGAAAGATGTTATATAACGTAACAATTATATCTAAATTGAAAGAAATACTAATTATATCACAGCTGGACTAAAGATTTTGACAATATATTTCTGCGAAGACAACATGTGAACAAAACCTAGAAGTGATTACTAAATGTTTTGAGCTTGGCCCACTATACTGCCAGATGAGACACTGTCTCATGCAGCACATTCAGCTTTTTATATTTTTATTAGTGAGCATTGTGGTGACCTATAACACTTGGATATTATGCACTGTACTGAAAACAAATAAGATTTATATGCATGCTCTACATTACAGCTGCTGATGTTATGGAGAAAATATTTGAAGAGGACAGTGATAATTAGCATATTTGTCACTCAGAAGACTTTTTATGGTTTTGATTAACAGGATCTTGTGACCATCAGTAGAAAATAGTAGGTCTCAAAGTGTTACAACTACAAGCTTTGTAAAGACAATCGTTCAGATTAAAGAAAAGCGCGTTATAAATTGAATTCATTATTATTATTATTATTAAAGTGAAACTAAACCCAAATTTAAGTTTTTTTTAGCTGATAAACTCCCTAGAATGTGTTTAAAATGTTTCTGAGCACTATTTCTGTGTTAATTTTCATGTATTTGTGCGTATTAGTTAAAATCGGCAATATTTGGTCTAAAAACGTGTTCACTGTAGCCCTATGGGTTGAACAGAGGTTATTGCACGTTAATTTTACTATTAGTTCAAATGCTCAGTTGTGACATGTCTGCTCAGTTGTGACGTCACATCGTCTCCTGCCTGAATATAAAACTGTAGCCACGCCCCCGAGAAGGTCACTCCCCCCTGCAGAGCTCAGGGCGGAGCGGAGTTGGATCAGAGATTAGCATCATAGCATTAGCATAGAAGAGCTACGATGTTCCATAAAAGCTCTTCAAACTGATGTTCATTGTCCACCCACCCTTACACCATCAGGTTACAATCCATTTGGAGGTGAGTCCCATTTAACATCTTTCCATTCCATAATTTATTTTTGGAGTATATGACGTGTTTCTTTATGTGCTGTTTATTGCGGCCTGCAACCTTGCTTCGGTGTGGCCCCACATAAGGTCGTGGCGTTTATCTGTTGCTGATCAACATTAGTTTGTGTTGTAAATGCGTTTAAGTGCTAAGAATCTAGTGTTTCTTATGAACACCGCAGAGTGTGTGAACTCATGATAATGAAGACCGTGACATCAAAAAAGAATGGAGACTAGCTGGCGCTAATTTTAGCTGTTGTACTAGTTACGATGTTTATGTTTATTAAATTTGTTCATTTTTTTACAAAATAAACAATACAAGACAATCCCATAAATGATAATGTACAAAATATAAAAAAATGAAAGGTAGCAGAAAGAAGAATAAATCTTATTATATCTGCCCCTTTTCTTCAACATCAGATTAAACAAAAATAATCTTCAACAAACAGTACAAAATTTCTTTTGCTGCAAATAATGTTGTGGTATTTATAAAATAATATGTACTTGGTGAATGAATATATCATGTTCATCAGCTCTGTGCAACAGTATTTATTTTGCACTGGGTCATCTGTTTGACATCAACAAAGTGATAAAACAGTAATGTTTCTCAAGTATGTTTTTTTGTAAGGTGATTAAAAATGTGTTGTTGTCTTTTAGCTCCATGAGGCGTTCCACATCCAGGGAATCTCTGAGCCGTGCAGCAGTCCCAAACACTCGAGACCACCTTCAGGATGCTCCACCCGCAGGATGCTCCACCTGCCAGCCGGAAACAAACACCAAGGTCTCAGCTGCACCCAACATTGTTGTGGATGGAGGTCTCAAGAGATGACGCAGCTCTGGCCGAGACTCTCTGCATCATCTTCCGCTGAATTTGAAATACATGTCACACATTTGGCACTTCGCATCTGGTTCTGTGAACTTCTTTTAGAATAGGATACCCTTTATGTAAATTACTATGTACTTGTGTTAAATTATTATTTATGTTTTCTTCTAACCCTGTGCAGACTGGGCACCTGGGTGGTCTGTAACACAGGTGTACACACCCACCTGTTCACATCTGGCCATAACCTATGTCAGAAAGGGATTTTTTTATAAGTCATAAATTGAAGTACAGGAAACTTTTAAATTTTAACGTTTAAACAGTTTATGCTTCCTATAACTTTTTTAATAATGTATATGTCAGAAAGGGATTTTTTTATAAGTCATAAATTGAAGTACAGGAAACTTTTAAATTTTAACGTTTAAAAAGTTTATGCTTCCTATAACTTTTTTAATAATTTACAATTTGGATTAATCTAATTGATTATTGCACTTTGTTTCTTTTGTTTTACAATATTTAATATTGGCACACCTGAAACAATTATAATTTATATTAAATTTAAACATTACTTTGTAAAAATTGCTGATGTAAACATGTTTATTAAATGTTTGTTTAAATTATGCATGCATCTGAGAGAAATGCAATTTCAATCCTGTGTATGTTCTGTACATATTGCAGTTTGGACAATAAAGTTGACTTTGAATTTTGACTTTGATGTATGATTTGGAAATGTATTTATCAATACAGAGGTCTAGTGTTGACAGAACAATGAGCTTCATAATTGATTATGTTGACTATGAGCAGTCCATTTTAACACATTTACTATATAAAAATTAATTTTAACTGAATGTGGAGTGCAACATGTATATCATTTAGTATTTTTACTCATTTTTTTATAATTTGATACAAGTTTGTGTGTGCTTTTACTGGTAGAGTAATGCATACCCATAGTAATTCACATCACAGGAGAAATGCTTTTAAGACAATAAAATGCACAGTGTATTCAAGACCAGGTTTATTGGTGTGTTTTTTAATATATAGTATATTTATTAGGGCTTTAGGAAGTACTAAATAATTCATAATTATACCCTTGGCGTCTCCCTACAACACATGTTTTCTACAGGTGAGAGGAAGCTGCAGTGACCACAGGTGCACCTTTTGAAAGGTTTTTATTTATTTATTGCTTTACAATTTGGATTGAGATAGTTGAAAATTATTATTTTTTAAAAGATAATTTGTTACTGCTTTGAACATTAGCCTATGTTGCTAATATAAATTTACCACTCAGATGCTGGACCCGTTCGGTCCACACCACCAGATTCTTGCACAAGAGCGTCAGTGCCTGTAGCCAGCAGCTCGAACTGATCAGGACCTGTGGCTCTCTGCTCCAAGTCTCCCTCAGTTTCTGGTGAGGGAGGTGTAGAAAAGACCTGTGTCGCTGTGTTCACTCTCCATGTTGCATAATATTATGCTAATGATAGCTGCATGTCACGGTCCTGGCCACACCCACCTACTCGCTCTAATCCCCACCTCCTCCCCTCCTTTAGGCGGTGCCTCTACAGTCTATCGGAACGCCCATTTTGGAGAAGATTTTGAATTTGAACTTGGGGAGGAGTTAAAGACCCAGAGCCCGTTTAGTTTCACTTTAAGATGAAAACACACACACATAGGGCTGCAACTAACGATTATTTATCTGTTCTGTTTTTTTTCCCTCCTCGCTCTGTTCAAGCCACACACAACAAGCTGCAGAGGTTTTTTTTTTTTCAAACTTTATTCAGTCAGCCAGCTGACTACGTTCTACCGGTGAATAAAACTGCTCCGCGGCGCCGTGAAAGAAGCATAATCGCGCGACACAACGAATCGATGATGAAATTTGTTGCCAACACTTTTAATTGTAAAATTTTATCGATTCGTTGTTGCAGCCCCACGACACACACACACACATACACACACACACATGGTACACAGGGTTAGCATTAGCTGTAGCTCCGAGTTAGCATTTCATAAACAACAAATCATGTTCATGCAGAACCCCATAGCAAAGCAAAATTGAAGATAAGATCTCATTTATGTCACATTTACGGATCCTAGACATCAATGAGCACTAATCAAGACCAAAGTGGTTTTCTCATTCTTCTCAAATGTCTCTCCTGAGAAATATGTCTCACAGTGAGCACTGTGCGAGTTCTCTAAATTCTCTTACAGCTGTCTCTTTTTCTTGTCTCAGTTGTGAGAAAAATGAGACATAATGTGCTGCTCTCAAATTTGTCTCAATTTGATATCCTTGGAAGCACACTCTCTCATGGCTGTCTCTCATTGCTCTCCATTTGAGTTCTCAGCCAAAAGAAAACGGAGATGAGTGCAAGCGCTCACATGAGTCTTAATAAGAATTAAAAATGTATCTCAATGATATCTCAGCTTATCTCATGCCAAAATAAAGACAATTCAGGAAAAATAAAATTGAGATGGTTTATTCACATAATATTCATAATATTCAACTTACAAAATTTGTTGATTTCTTACACAAGTCATACTACTCAATGACAACTTTGAGTTCCAAAACTTAACCCATTCAACAACAATGTGCTCAAAACACACCTTTTTGAGACTTTAAAATGTGTGAACTTTCTAGATGTTAATATTTTACTGTCAAATTTATGATTTTAACGGCCCCCCTGATCTGAACCCGAGTGGTGTTTTGTTGTTGGACTTCTGTGCTCGTCATGGATTGTCCATAACAAACACCATGTTCAGGCATAAGGGTGTCCATATGTGCTCTTGGCACCAGGACACCCTAGGTCGTAGTTCAATGATCGACTTTGTTGTCGTCTCATCTGATCTGCGGCCGCATGTCCTGGACACTCGGGTGAAGAGAGGGGCGGAGCTGTCCACTGACCACTACCTGGTGGTGAGTTGGCTCCGATGGTGGGGGAGGATGCCGGTCAGACCTGGCAGACCCAAACGTATTGTGAGGGTCTGCTGGGAACGTCTGGCAGAGTCTCCCGTAAGACGGAGCTTTAACTCCCACCTCCGGGAGAGCTTTGAACACGTTCCGAGGGAGGCGGGGGACATTGAGCCCGAGTGGACCATGTTTCGCGCCTCTATTGTCGAGGCAGCTTATCGGAGTTGTGGCCGCAAGGTTGTTGGTGCCTGTCGTGGTGGCAACCCTCGAACCCGGTGGTGGACACCGGCGGTGAGGGATGCTGTCAAGCTGAAGAAGGAGTCCTATTGGGCCTTTTTAGCCTGTGGGACCCCGGAAGCAGCAGATAGGTACCGGCAGTCCAAGCGGCATGCGGCTCGGGTGGTTGCTGAGGCAAAAACTCGGGCGTGGGAGGAGTTCGGAGAGGCCATGGAGAATGACTTCCGTACGGCTTCGAGGCGATTCTGGTCCACCATCCGGCGTCTCAGGGGGGGAAAGCGGTACGCGACCAACACCATTTATGGTGGGGATGGCGTGCTGTTGACCTCAACTCGGGATGTTGTGAGTCGGTGGGCGGAATACTTCGAAGACCTCCTCAATCCTACTGGCACGTCTTCCACTGAGGAAGCGGAGCCTGGGGACTTTGGATCGGGCTCTCCAATCTCTGGTGCGGAGGTCGCCGAGGTGGTTAAAAAGCTCCGCGGTGGCAAGGCTCCGGGGGTGGATGAGATTCGTCCTGAGTTCCTTAGGGCTCTGGATGTTGTGGGGTTGTGTTGGCTTACGCGACTCTGCAATATCGCGTGGACATCGGGGGCAGTTCCCTTGGATTGGCAGACTGGGGTGGTGGTTCCCCTATTCAAAAAGGGGGACCGTAGGGTGTGTTCCAACTATAGAGGGATCACACTCTTAAGCCTCCCTGGTAAGGTCTATTCAGGGGTTCTGGAGAGGAGGGTCCGTCGGATAGTCGAACCTCGGATTCAGGAGGAGCAGTGTGGTTTTCGTCCTGGTCGTGGAACACTAGACCAGCTCTACACCCTCAACAGGGTCCTGGAGGGTGCGTGGGAGTTTGCCCAACCAGTTTACATGTGCTTTGTAGACTTGGAAAAGGCATTCGACCGCGTCCCTCGGGGGGTTCTGTGGCGGGTACTCCGGGAGTATGGGGTACCAGGCCCATTGATATGGGCTGTTAGGTCCCTGTACGACCGGTGTCAGAGCTTGGTCCGCATTGCCGGCAGTAAGTCAGGCTCGTTTCCGGTGAGAGTTGGACTCCGCCAAGGTTGCCCTTTGTCACCGATTCTGTTTATAACTTTTATGGACAGAATTTCTAGGCGCAGCCAAGGTGTTGAGAGGATCCGTTTTGGTGGCCTTAGAATCGCTTCTCTGTTTTTTGCAGATGATGTGGTCCTATTGGCTTCATCAGCTCGTGATCTACAGCTTTCACTGGAGCGGTTTGCAGCTGAATGCGATGCGGCCGGGATGAGGATCAGTTCCTCCAAATCCGAGGCCATGGTCTTGAGCCGGAAAAGGGTAGCGTGCCCTCTCCGGGTCGGGGAGGAGGTCCTGCCCCAAGTGGAGGAGTTTAAGTATCTCGGGATCTTGTTCACGAATGAGGGAAAACTGGAGCGTGAGATCGATAGGCGGATAGGTGCAGCGTCCGCAGTGAAGCGGGCGCTGTACCGGTCTGTCGTGGTGAAGAGAGAGCTGAGTCAAAAGGCAAAGCTCTCAATTTACCGATCGATCTACGTTCCCACCCTCATCTATGGTCATGAGCTTTGGGTTATGACCGAAAGAACAAGATCTCGGATACAAGCGGCTGAAATGAGTTTTCTCCGCAGGGTGGCTGGACTCTCCCTTAGAGATAGGGTGAGAAGCTCAGTCATCCGGGAGGGACTCGGAGTAGAGCCGCTGCTTCTCCACATCGAGAGGAGCCAGTTGAGGTGGCTCGGGCATCTGGTTAGGATGCCTCCTGGACGCCTCCCTGGTGAGGTGTTCCGGGCATGTCCCACCGGGAGGAGACCCAGAGGAAGACCCAGGATACGCTGGAGGGACTATGTTTCTCGGCTGGCCTGGGAACGCCTTGGGATTCCCCCAGAGGAGCTGCTCCAAGTGGCTGGGGAGAGGGAAGTCTGGGCCTCCCTACTTAGGCTGCTACCCCCGCGACCCGACCCCGGATAAGCGGAAGAAAATGGATGGATGGATGGATGGATGGATTTATGATTTTCTGACAGTAGTGTGCAGGTTTCTTTTACTGCTACAATAGAGTTTTGCTTTGAATTATGCACAAAAGTCTTGGGAAGTGTAACAAAAACTGTTTTAACAATTGTTCAAGTCACACTTATGATACAGCGACACCTAATAATGAAAAACATTCATGGCACGAGTTCATATGGGTGGGTCGTAGGATTTTTCATAGTTGTTTTAATGATTGATCTTTGTGGGAATGCTATACAAGCATTCACCGTATTGTTTACGTGTTTCTCTTTTTACTCGTTACTATACGTCTTCCATACATTTTGTTTAAAAGCATCTCATTCCAAAATTTTTGTGCTTACAATTCATATA
>JBBPBX010104550.1:0-11712 GCA_038048925.1 Garcialebias charrua
TGTGCTACCTGTATATAAATAAAATTGACATTGACATTGCTAAACATTAACATCTATCTAACAAATATATTTTCCCTGTTAAATTAAATTAATTTAACTTTCTACAAAAAACAATTTGTATTTTCAAGAAACACAAGGAAAATATTAAATGTCTTCATGTCAAGTACATCTTGTGATACAAACCAGGTTTTTTCAATCTCTACAACAAATGTGTGATTTTAACCAAACTGACCCTTTAAACGTTCACATCCTACTCAATCGACCAATCAGCAGCGACTTCAATCTGTCAAGCAGCCAATCAGCTGAGGGGGAGTGAAGAGGAGTCCCCCAGCTTCAGTGTGATGTCATTAATGGTAAACACAAACATAACAAAGACCCTAAATTAAACACGTCACCACACAGTGGAAACTGTGAGTTTGTCCTCTGTGACCAGCCACAGACAGAGTTCACATTTCTCACCTGAAATGACCAAAACATTTATGAGTGGGACTCACTGGAAGAAGAGCAGGTTTACTGTAGTTTTCTTTTAACAGTAAAAAGACAAAAGCACCAGAAGCAGAAACTCAGCTAGTAAAACTTATCAGGCCCATCATAAAGTGACAGCTTTAAAAAGTAGCTCTGCTTTATCAGACAATTACAACCGTCTTATCGTCGTCTGCGGAGGCCATTGAGATTAGTCTGGGTTATCTTTAAACAGCAAGCCTGCCTGCAGATAAGCCACTCTTATTTTTTGATTTTATTTAATCCATTATCTTTTACCCGCTTCTTCCTTTTCTGGTCACGGGGGGTCACTGGCGCCCATGTCCAGCAGTCACAGTGGAAGAGGCGGGGGACACCCTGGACAGATAGCAAGTCCATCACAGGGACACAGAGACAAACGAGACAAACAACCATTCACTCACACCTAGGGACAATTTAGAGTTACCAATCTCACACACTGACATAAATAATCCAGTCCAATGCAAGATTACAATATAAATGTAAAGTCTAGCATTCCCTGAAGGATGAATACCACCCACAGCTCTGCCAGCATTTTAAAATAAGACCATTTCATGCAGAGAAAAAGCAAGAATTACAGCTGTTTGGGTTAAACCCTGTAAATGACGTTAAGCATGTTCTTATTTTTAGCTGATGTTTTTCTTAGTTCATATCTTACACGATGTTACTGATTTTCTTTTACATTTTATTGTTGGATGTAACTGGGACCCTGTGTACATAATTTCGTTCCACCACATGTACCACATGTGGTGCGAATGAAAATAATCTCTGACTCTGACTTATGTGACATTGTGAAATTTTGAAAGTCGCCTTGGCGCTCGGTGAATGTGTTAAAAAAAGAGTCACAGCCACTTTTTTGTTGGAGTTTGAGTGGCTGTGGCGAAGGTCTTACATCGAGTTGACTCTTTTTGACAGTTTTACTAAAATATGCTTGTGGTTTTATGCAATATTTTGCAAAAAGGCTTTAATAGTTCAACTTAAAGTGAAGCTGCAGGAGCTTGGAGGTGCACGAGCTAACATGCTAACAGACGGAGGAAGAATTGACCAGCTCCCATAAACAATCCATAGTGCTCACTCTGGTATCCACCTCACTGATGCTCCCACAGCAGCGATTGGGAAAGACAGACCCCACCTCCCGCCCCCTACTTTCTTTTTCTGAGGTTGTCTGGCACAGGTTGTGCACCTGCCTTTTGTGCTTTTCTGCTCTGCTGTGACAAGACAGCCTCAGAAAGAGAAAGGAGGGGGGCCCTCTGCAATCGCTGAGCGGGCCAGGCCACCGGGAAACAATGTGTACAATCTTACGTTGAAAACCCGCGAAAGAGTGAGGCCGCAAAAATCGAACCACGAAGTATTGAGGGACTACTGTAGTCTGAAAGATAATGAGTCGTAGATGTCAACCCAGTGATTAGTTTCGGATAGTTTCGTTAAAACTGTTCAGTCATTCATGAGTTAGTTTAGCGACTTTGCAGACAAAACAAAAAAACATTATCTCCTTTCACCTTTGGCAGAGGGCACTAACACGGTCAAAAGACAAGAGGAATGATAGTAAATCTGACACTTTTAACATCCACATTTTGACATTTTTGAGTTAGATCCCTGTTACAGCATGTCTACTGGAAAAACTAATTTAAAACTTCATAGAACATTTATGAAATACATATTGTTTTAAAGCTTTTTTTCTCCCTGCAGCTGATTCCCAGACATTTCTCACCTGATGAGAACAGAGGAGCTTTGTTTGTGAATTAGACTAACAAGACTTTGACAGGTCCCTGCTATCAATGTGTGAGGTGTGATTTGTCAATTTACATACAGTAGGATGTGTGTGTGTGTGTGTGTGTGTGTGTGTTTCCTGTAAGGTTTGCTTTCACACCCTGAACTTTGAATGGGTCACAGGCACGTGTTATCCCAAGTATGTGTGTGTGTTAGCTTCCAATTTACATATGTTGGTGCGTGTCAGTGGATCAGCCTGTATAACTTCGCTCGCTCTCACATTTTCCTCATTGAATTGATAAAGCTCCCCGGATGGGAAGCGAAACGTCTTCTGTTACAAATAAAGTCCAGTTGTTCTGTATTGAACGCCTTTTTTGATTTATCATGTCCTGGACGACTGAGAATCTTCACCAGCATATTTTTAAAGCTTTTGTTGTCTAGTGTTAAGTAATAAAGAAAAACATCAACATCAAACTGAGCAGAAGGAAGAGGAGTTGACCAACAGCGAACAGGCCTGGGGCCTCATGTACAAAGACTTGCGTGGATTTCTTACTGAAACGTGACGTACGGTCAAATCCAGAAAACTGCGTACGCACAAAAAAATCCAGATGTATCAAACCGTGCGTACGCCTGAATCCACGCACATTCCTTTTGTACATCACAATTAACGTGGAACTGAGCGCACGTCAGACACCTCCCCTGACACGCCTTCATTTACATATGTTAAACAGATGCAAATTACTTCCTGCATGTGTGAAGGACATGTTTGTTTGATCCCTGCGCGATCAGAAATGATTTCTATCCATCCATCCATCCATTTTCTTCCGCTTATCCGGGGTCGGGTCGCGGGGGTAGCAGCCTAAGTAGGGAGGCCCAGACTTCCCTCTCCCCAGCCACTTGGAGCAGCTCCTCTGGGGGAATCCCAAGGCGTTCCCAGGCCAGCCGAGAAACATAGTCCCTCCAGCGTATCCTGGGTCTTCCTCTGGGTCTCCTCCCGGTGGGACATGCCCGGAACACCTCACCAGGGAGGCGTCCAGGAGGCATCCTAACCAGATGCCCGAGCCACCTCAACTGGCTCCTCTCGATGTGGAGAAGCAGCGGCTCTACTCCGAGTCCCTCCCGGATGACTGAGCTTCTCACCCTATCTCTAAGGGAGAGTCCAGCCACCCTGCGGAGAAAACTCATTTCAGCCGCTTGTATCCGAGATCTTGTTCTTTCGGTCATAACCCAAAGCTCATGACCATAGATGAGGGTGGGAACGTAGATCGATCGGTAAATTGAGAGCTTTGCCTTTTGACTCAGCTCTCTCTTCACCACGACAGACCGGTACAGCGCCCGCTTCACTGCGGACGCTGCACCTATCCGCCTATCGATCTCACGCTCCAGTTTTCCCTCATTCGTGAACAAGATCCCGAGATACTTAAACTCCTCCACTTGGGTAAGGACCTCCTCCCCGACCCGGAGAGGGCACGCTACCCTTTTCCGGCTCAAGACCATGGCCTCGGATTTGGAGGAACTGATCCTCATCCCGGCCGCATCACATTCAGCTGCAAACCGCTCCAGCGAAAGCTGTAGATCACGAGCTGATGAAGCCAATAGGACCACATCATCTGCAAAAAACAGAGAAGCGATTCTAAGGCCACCAAAACGGATCCTCTCAACACCTTGGCTGCGCCTAGAAATTCTGTCCATAAA
The DNA here is from genome assembly GCA_038048925.1 of Garcialebias charrua. Taxonomy (NCBI): domain Eukaryota; kingdom Metazoa; phylum Chordata; class Actinopteri; order Cyprinodontiformes; family Rivulidae; genus Garcialebias; species Garcialebias charrua. The sequence goes on from JBBPBX010104550.1 coordinate 3,904, forward strand.
AGTTATAAACAGAATCGGTGACAAAGGGCAACCTTGGCGGAGTCCAACTCTCACCGGAAACGAGCCTGACTTACTGCCGGCAATGCGGACCAAGCTCTGACACCGGTCGTACAGGGACCTAACAGCCCATATCAATGGGCCTGGTACCCCATACTCCCGGAGTACCCGCCACAGAACCCCCCGAGGGACGCGGTCGAATGCCTTTTCCAAGTCTACAAAGCACATGTAAACTGGTTGGGCAAACTCCCACGCACCCTCCAGGACCCTGTTGAGGGTGTAGAGCTGGTCTAGTGTTCCACGACCAGGACGAAAACCACACTGCTCCTCCTGAATCCGAGGTTCGACTATCCGACGGACCCTCCTCTCCAGAACCCCTGAATAGACCTTACCAGGGAGGCTTAAGAGTGTGATCCCTCTATAGTTGGAACACACCCTACGGTCCCCCTTTTTGAATAGGGGAACCACCACCCCAGTCTGCCAATCCAAGGGAACTGCCCCCGATGTCCACGCGATATTGCAGAGTCGCGTAAGCCAACACAACCCCACAACATCCAGAGCCCTAAGGAACTCAGGACGAATCTCATCCACCCCCGGAGCCTTGCCACCGCGGAGCTTTTTAACCACCTCGGCGACCTCAGCACCAGAGATTGGAGAGCCCGACCCAAAGTCCCCAGGCTCCGCTTCCTCAGTGGAAGACGTGCCAGTAGGATTGAGGAGGTCTTCGAAGTATTCCGCCCACCGACTCACAACATCCCGAGTTGAGGTCAACAGCACGCCATCCCCACCATAAATGGTGTTGGTCGCGTACCGCTTTCCCCCCCTGAGACGCCGGATGGTGGACCAGAATCGCCTCGAAGCCGTACGGAAGTCATTCTCCATGGCCTCTCCGAACTCCTCCCACGCCCGAGTTTTTGCCTCAGCAACCACCCGAGCCGCATGCCGCTTGGACTGCCGGTACCTATCTGCTGCTTCCGGGGTCCCACAGGCCAAAAAGGCCCAATAGGACTCCTTCTTCAGCCTGACAGCATCCCTCACCGCCGGTGTCCACCACCGGGTTCGAGGGTTGCCACCACGACAGGCACCAACAACCTTGCGGCCACAACTCCGATAAGCTGCCTCGACAATAGAGGCGCGAAACATGGCCCACTCGGACTCAATGTCCCCCGCCTCCCTCGGAACGTGTTCAAAGCTCTCCCGGAGGTGGGAGTTAAAGCTCCGTCTTACGGGAGACTCTGCCAGACGTTCCCAGCAGACCCTCACAATACGTTTGGGTCTGCCAGGTCTGACCGGCATCCTCCCCCACCATCGGAGCCAACTCACCACCAGGTAGTGGTCAGTTGACAGCTCCGCCCCTCTCTTCACCCGAGTGTCCAGGACATGCGGCCGCAGATCAGATGAGACGACAACAAAGTCGATCATTGAACTACGACCTAGGGTGTCCTGGTGCCAAGAGCACATATGGACACCCTTATGCCTGAACATGGTGTTCGTTATGGACAATCCATGACGAGCACAGAAGTCCAACAACAGAACACCACTCGGGTTCAGATCAGGGGGGCCGTTCCTCCCAACCACACCCCTCCAGGTCTCACTGTCATTGCCCACGTGAGCGTTGAAGTCCCCCAGCAGAACAAGGGAGTCCCCAGGAGGCGCACCCTCCAATACCCCCTCCAAGGACTCCAAAAAGGGTGGGTAATCTGCGCTGCCGTTTGGCGCATAGGCACAAACAACAGTCAGAGCCCGTCCCCCCACACGTAGGCGAAGGGAGGCTACCCTCTCGTTCACCGGGGTGAACCCCAACGTACAGGCACCAAGATGGGGGGCAACAAGTATGCCCACTCCTGCTCGGCGCCTCTCACCAGGGGCAACTCCAGAGTGGAAGAGTGTCCAACCCCTCTCAAGGAAACTGGTTCCAGAGCCAGAGCCATGCGTTGAGGTGAGTCCGACTATTTCTAGCCGGAACCTCTCAACCTCACACACTAGCTCAGGCTCCTTCCCCACCAGAGAGGTGACATTCCATGTCCCAATGGCCAGCTTCTGTAGCCGAGGATCAGACCGCCAGGGTCCCCGCCCTCGGCCACCACCCATTCCACAATGCACCCGACCCCTTTGGCCCCTCCCACAGGTGGTGAGCCTATGGGAAGGGGGACCCACGTCTCCTCTTCGGGCTGTGCCCGGCCGAGCTCCATGGGTGAAAGCCCGGCCACCAGGCGCTCGCCAACGTGCCCCTCCTCCGGGCCTGGCTCCAGAGTGGGGCCCCGGTGACCCGCGTCCGGGCGAGGGAACATTGTTTCCATTTATATTACTCATCATAAGGGGTCTTGTGGGCTGCGCTTTGTCTCGTCCCTCACCTAGGACCTGTCTGCCTTGGGTGACCCTACTAGGGGCATAAAGCCCCTGACAGCATAGCTCCTAGGATCATTGGGACACTCAAACCCCTCCACCACGGTAAGGTGGCAGCCCAGGGAGGGGAAATAGATTCAGGAAAATAATGAATTTAATATAATATGAGTGAGGAAAAAATCCTAAGTAAGAATAGTAATAAAATGTGTTTATCACGCAAAGAACGAGTGATTGTGTGTCGGTATTTGTGTGTGCGCGCACCCTGCTTTGGTGCGCAACCGGCTCATCCATTCTGAGTGAAAATATTAACTTTGCGCACGAGTTTATTACCATAATTACTGTAAACACAGAGGAACTTACTTGGATGTTTGGTAGAACATAGATCTTTGTTTATTTAATAGCTGATATGAAGAAACGAGTCTGTGCGCCTCAGTGGAGTTTTCATGACATGACGTGATGTTGGAGTCTCCAAACGCTGCGCGCGCCGCAGCCTTTGTGCGCAGTCTGTCTGTGAATCTTTTGCTCTCCTACAAGTTATATATGGTGTACTTTCACGTGTCATTTTGGAGAAATCTACAATAAACGCAGATTATGTAACACCTCCACTGCCGTGTAACACCGGCGAGGGTGCGCGCGCGCTCCAAAGCGCGACCATGACAGCCTTTGGAATCATATGGATGAGACCATTCAATTGAATATGATCCGGCTTTGTGTGGACTGGACTGGCACAGCCCCGATCAGTCTGCCAGCTCCCTCTGGAAACTCTGTGGAACCCCAGTTTCTGCACGTGCACACGTGATGCACGGCTCCTGTGTTGCGCTCCAGTGCGCGCAGTGCCAAACTGAAAAAGGATTATTCCTGAAAACGGCTGATAAGCCATATCATAGATCAGAAAATTCTATCCGTTTATAAATAAATGCTCTGCGTGTTACACTATTTATATCCTCCAGTAAGGCTGAATCCGTTCCTGTTAAATGTATTTTTTGCACAACTTTGCGCGTCCTTTATTTAATTGCGTCCATGTGGATGTAATAATTGTTAATCATGTGTGTCTGGTGTGAACAACAATCATTTTCACATCATGAACAGTTAATAATAATACTAATAACAATAATGAATTCAATTTATAACGCACTTTTCATTAATGAAAATCTCAAAGTGCTACAAGGTGCAACAGAAGTAAATGTCAATAAAACAAATAATAACACAATTAAAATCAACAACAGTGTCAGCTAAGATCAAAAGTAGAATCATGAGGAGGTAGAGTATGCTCGGTTGAAAAGAAAGGTCTTCAAGCCGCTCTTAAAGTCAACCACAGACTGTGGGGCTTCAGTTTCTCAGAATCACCTGTAAGTGTCGCCAAAGGAACAAAAACCACAGAAACGTGCATACGCCAGCCCTGGGGCCTCATGTACAAAGACTTGCGTGGATTTCTTACTGAAACGTGACGTACGGTCAAATCCAGAAAACTGCGTACGCACAAAAAAATCCAGATGTATCAAACCGTGCGTACGCCTGAATCCACGCACATTCCTTTTGTACATCACAATTAACGTGGAACTGAGCGCACGTCAGACACCTCCCCTGACACGCCTTCATTTACATATGTTAAACAGATGCAAATTACTTCCTGCATGTGTGAAGGACATGTTTGTTTGATCCCTGCGCGATCAGAAATGATTTCTAGATTCAGGAAAATAATGAATTTAATATAATATGAGTGAGGAAAAAAATCCTAAGTAAGAATAGTAATAAAATGTGTTTATCACGCAAAGAACGAGTGATTGTGTGTCGGTATTTGTGTGTGCGCGCACCCTGCTTTGGTGCGCAACCGGCTCATCCATCCATTCTGAGTGAAAATATTAACTTTGCGCACGAGTTTATTACCATAATTACTGTAAACACAGAGGAACTTACTTGGATGTTTGGTAGAACATAGATCTTTGTTTATTTAATAGCTGATATGAAGAAATGAGTCTGTGCGCCTCAGTGGAGTTTTCATGACATGACGTGATGTTGGAGTCTCCAAACGCTGCGCGCGCCGCAGCCTTTGTGCGCAGTCTGTCTGTGAATCTTTTGCTCTCCTACAAGTTATATATGGTGTACTTTCACGTGTCATTTTGGAGAAATCTACAATAAATGCAGATTATGTAACACCTCCACTGCCGTGTAACACCGGCGAGGGTGCGCGCGCGCTCCAAAGCGCGACCATGACAGCCTTTGGAATCATATGGATGAGACCATTCAATTGGATATGGTCCGGCTTTGTGTGGACTGGACTGGCACAGCCCCGATCAGTCTGCCAGCTCCCTCTGGAAACTCTGTGGAACCCCCGTTTCTGCACGTGCACACGTGATGCACGGCTCCTGTGTTGCGCTCCAGTGCGCGCAGTGCCAAACTGAAAAAGGATTATTCCTGAAAACGGCTGATAAGCCATATCATAGATCAGAAAATTCTATCTGTTTATAAATAAATGCTCTGCGTGTTACACTATTTATTATATCCTCCAGTAAGGCTGAATCCGTTCCTGTTAAATGTATTTTTTGCACAACTTTGCGCGTCCTTTATTTAAAGCTATACTCTGTAGTTTCTGCAGTACCCTGGGACTTAGAAAAATTTCCAGCAGGTGAAATCATTCTGCTCCCTCCCCTCAGAGCCATATATGGCTCTGAGGGGGAGGCTCTGCTGAGATTCAAATTCAAGCTCTGTTTTTATTGGCTGATTCAAATTCAAGCTCTGTTTTTAATTGGCTGGTTACAAACTCTGTTTTTATTGGCTGTCATTGTCCTGGTCACTCTGTGTTTTTAGTGTTTTTATAAATGCTGATAGAGAAGCAAGGGGACTATAGTTTTTTTCAGAGATTACTTTGTCTAACATCAGTTTGTCAGTAGATAGTGACAGAGTGAAGAAATATGTTAAAAATATATTGTTTGAAAAGTTACAGACTACATTACAATCTTACATACCCCAGCTTTAACTACGTCCATGTGGATGTAATAATTGTTAATCATGTGTGTCTGGTGTGAACAACAATCATTTTCACATCATGAACAGTTAATAATAATACTAATAATAATGAATTCAATTTATAACGCACTTTTCATTAATGAAAATCTCAAAGTGCTACAAGGTGCAACAGAAGTAAATGTCAATAAAACAAATAATAACACAATTAAAATCAACAACAGTGTCAGCTAAGATCAAAAGTAGAATCATGAGGAGGTAGAGTATGCTCGGTTGAAAAGAAAGGTCTTCAAGCCGCTCTTAAAGTCAACCACAGACTGTGGGGCTTCAGTTTCTCAGAATCACCTGTAAGTGTCGCCAAAGGAACAAAAACCACAGAAACGTGCGTACGCCAGCCATGGGGCTGGCGTGGAGGTGCGCACATATCCACGTTCAGTTCAGTTTTGATACATACGGAGTTTTGCGTGGATAGTGACGTACGCACGGTTTTTGTGCGTACGCACCGTTGATACATGAGGCCCCTGGAGCTGGCGTGGGAATGCGCACATTTCAACGTTCAGTTCTGTTTTGATACATACAGAGTTTTGCATGGATAGTGACGTACGCACGGTTTTTGTGCGTACGCACCGTTGATACATGAGGCCCCTGGACTCCAACACAAAAAGGCTCACAGCGAGGAGAACATCCAACCTTTGCTCATCACGGGGTCCAGATCAGCTACTCTCTGCCCAACCCAGCCGTTTTCAACTTGTTAGTGCCAAGTTCTCATTTGGCACAATTCAACAAACGACTCAACACGTGCCGGCCTTTGAATTGTCAGATTCACAGCAGGGCAGCCTGATAAGGAGATCATCTGTGGATCATCTGACTGCAGTAAAGCTAAGCAAACATTCTGATATTTAACCCTGTTAGGACATCCTGACTTACGTCACTGCCATGAAGAGAGTATTTTTAAAGTCACGTATATATCTCACTATACAAACACAACTACACCTTGACCTTATTATTAACTTCTAACAGAGTTTTTCTATCTGCAGCTCAGGACGAGTAGTTTTTCAGGCACCACAATCACAGAATTTGTCTTCTTTAGAATAAAATTAGAAGTCTGAGTATGGTTGAGTATGGTTGGTGTGAAACTGGGTGCAACGCTGTGTTGGTGATACATTTGTCTGGTTTTATGCTGGTGAAGAGATTCTCAGTCATCCAGGACATGATAAATTCAAAAAAGGCGTTAAATTCAAAAAAGGCGTTCAATACAGAAACAACTGGACTTTATTTGTAACAGAAGACATTTCGCTTCTCATCCGAGGAGCTTTCTCAATTCAAAGAGCAGAGAGTGAGTGAGCAAGGTTTTAAAGGGCTGAGATAAGATACAACATACCTATGTAAATTGACAAATCACACCTTAACTGTAGGGGTTTCTTAAGGGGTTTGGGAACAGAGGAGCCTCGTCTGTGAATTAGACTAATAAAGACCTTAAGAAACCCCTACAGTCAAGGTGTGATTTGTCAATTTACATAGGTATGTTGAATGTTATCTCAGCCCTTTAAAACTTTGCTCACTCACTCTCTGCTCTTTGAATTGAGAAAGCTCCTCGGATGAGAAGCGAAACGTCTTCTGTTACAAATAAAGTCCAGTTGTTTCTGTACTGAACGCCTTTTTTTAAATTTTGTCTGGTTTTATAAGGTCAAACAGCCCTGAATTCAACTCCAACCAGAGTAGAAGAAGAAAAAAGCTTCATAAATCTGAGGCAGGGAGAAAAACGAGCTGAGCTGGTGATCCAAGTTCTTAGAAAAGCAAAGGAACAAGGATTTCTCCATTCTCCAACCAACTCATGACAGCTTGTTATATATGCACACCACATCAAAATGTTGTTCATATAACATAAAATAAAATGAACACCAAATTATATTACCTAAAAGAAGCTGTTAAGCTTCATCAAAGTATTTACTGGTAGGACAGCCACAGCAGAGAAACATATAATTCAATGTCCCACTTTAAGCACTTTTATTTCCATAATTGTTTCTATCAGAAAACCTTGAGGCACACATTCATGTCTGTATTTCACTCTGTCTGTAAACACTGGCATTTTTAATTTAATAAAATTACACCAACATAACTGCTTAGATATTTGGTACTAATAGGATTTGTTTATTTTAATAAATAGGAAGTGACAGTGATATCTATTTCCCCACATCTTTCAAGCATTTATAAATGCTTTTCTTTATATTTTGTACACTCTGACATATTCATTTCAATATCACTCAAACAAAAACACTGATACTGTATAATGTTTCTGTTTAACACTTTACAGTATATCAAAAACAGTATATATGATTAATTATTATTGTGATATCCTTGTATAAAAATACCTGAAAATAGGCTTTGAGCAATGTTCAGGTTTCTGTCTATATTTAGCTCCACTTTAGAAATACCTCACTTTCCTCTAAGCTAATGATGATATTTAACTAAATAACTTTTAAAGTCTGTCCACACTGACAT
>JBBPBX010104551.1:0-11712 GCA_038048925.1 Garcialebias charrua
GATGTTGTCTATCATGGTGCACTAAGATTCATAACTGGTTGTGATTATCGTACCCACCACTGCACCCTGTATTCACTGGTTAACTGGACATCATTAACCTCACGCAGACTCTTCCACTGGTACATTTTCATCTTTAAATCACTTCTTGGTCTGCTGCCCTCATACATCTCCTCCTACATGTCTTTGCGTGAGTGCAGCTACAGTGTGCGCTCTCAGGACATGATTACCTGCAGTGTTCCGTCAGTGAGGACTGAACTTGGAAAAAGGGCCTTCTCCTACTCTGCTCCTGCTTCATGGAATATCTTACAAAAAGATCTGAAGCTCTCGACCTTGACTTCTCTAAATGGTTTTCAGAATCTGTTGGAATCCTGGCAAAAACCAATGCAGATTTGTTCCTGTCTTTGATTTTATACGTCTACCTTATAATGTTTTGCTAGTTTTTTGATACTTTGTTAAAAAAAAAAAAAATCTTTTGTTTTTTTCTCTCTTTTTGTTTTCTATTGTTTATTGTTTGTTTGTTTATTGTTTAATGAAATTCTATCACTGCTGTTCATTGTTCTTTAGTTTTAGCAGGTCGCTTTCGTAAATGAGCCCATGAGGTTCAAAAGATTTACCTGACTAAATAAAGGTTGAATGAATGAATGAATTGATAGTAACTCTGAGCACACAAATAACATCAATGCCACAATTGATGACAATCACCAAGGTACTGATAGTCAGGATACTGGCAATCAGGGTAACGACAGTCAAATCATTGACAGTCCGGGGTGTGACAGTCAACAGAACGTTAAATGTATCCATGACATCGTTGTTACGGAGTCCGAGAACCCCTCGTCTGGAAAAGGGGGGGAAAGCTCACTCACCAATGATAGTGGCTCGCCACAAACTGAACACTCAGACCCATGTGTGTCTGCACTACCAGTACTGATAAATGAAAGTCACACAGTCAGGGGTAGACGTGATAAACGTCGGAGAAAACCTGATAGGTTCCTGTGTAACATTATCAGAAAGGGGCCCGCTAAGAAAGCTTACCTGTCCATCACGTTGGAAGTGGTCCTCACAAAAGATGAGGGGCAGGTCTCACAAAAGATGGTGGGGCAGACATAACCATTATGTCACCCACACTGTTGGAAGAGCTACGGCTAGCTGCTAACGGTGTTGACAGGGAAATACCCCTCAAAGAATGTGCTATAGTCTTGCATGGACTCTCGGATACGAGTACAACCCTAACAGCAAAAGGGATCATTGACCTAAAGCTGCTCTGGAACCAACGAGAACTGGATCACCCGTTCCTCGTGGTCCCGAACTTACCACATGCAACCTACATAGGCTCCGACATTTTGGTAAGATTAGGTGTCCGAGTGGACATCAACAACGATGTACTGTGGTCACTAGACACAGTCACAAAGGACTCTCCTGTGCTAACCACAGAGAACCTTAAGGCTGGACAGACCATTCCAGAGGTCTGCCAGATTGCTAACAGCCATAACACTGCGGTACCACCTCAGGTTATGAACAAGCCGGTGATGTGTCACATCATGAAAGGACAAGCTATTAGCACAAAACAGGCATACTTTCAACCATCTCCTATGTTTTTCAACTTAGGACTGTCCATGGAGGCCACATGCCAAGTGACCCTCGACTGCAGAACCACGACTGTTGCTGTGTGCAACACAAGCACAGAAGAGGTACTGATCCCAAAAAACACACAGCTAGGATGGTTGATCTCTACTGATTTTCACGATTTTGAACTGAGCATTCCATTTCTGGGAGGACTCCCAGAAAACTTGATCCCGAGTCATCACACGGGGCAAGTCTTGTTCACAAAACCAACACAGGCCATAGCTCTCTTCTCCCCCACTGAGTCCGACCAGGACATTGTCCACAGGTTCGGTTTCAACCAAGGAGACAGTCTATGCCCTCAAACTTACAGTGCACTACCTGTTGACAGGTTTTACGACACTGAAGGGGACTCACTGGAGCTCCCCAAAGAACAAGAACCCCTCTCAATTGCTTCACAGATTGACCAGGTGGTCGCCCAAGCCGACGCCCTGAAAACTGATGAAGAAAGGGACAAACTTCGCAAAGTTCTTCTAAAATATGAGAAATCATTCTCAACTGACTCGATGGATTGTGGGTTGACCACGCTCCACACAGTGAGCATCCCAACCCCGCCTAATGCTCCACCTGCATTTGTCAGACAATACAAGATTCCTCTGGCAGCACATCAACCTATCAGAGAAATCATTAATGACCTGTTAGAAAAAGGTATCATCCGATACTGTAACAGCACTTACTCTGCGCCTTTATGGCCGGTGTTAAAACCAAATGGTAAGTGGAGACTCACTATAGACTACAGAAAGCTAAACAAACAAGTCCCCTTATCACGGTGGCCGATGACCCAGCTCCAACAGGAACTGCCCAAGGTCACCAATGGTAAGTACTTCTCGACCCTCGACGTCGCCTCTGGTTTTTGGACCATCCCTGTGCGCGCCGAGGATCAGTACAAACTAGCTTTCACTTTTGGCGGCCGTCAATACACCTTTAACAGGTGTCCCTTTGGCTATGCTAACTCACCTGCAGAGTTCAACATCTTCTTGAACAAAGCATGTCCTGACGCCCACGAGCGTGGGACACTGATTTATGTGGACGATGTCCTTTTGAGGCAGCCAACACTGGACTCACATTTGGCTGAGATCGACCATGTTCTGAATCAACTAGCAACTGCTGGTGCTAAGATATCACTGTCAAAATGCCAATGGTGCAGAACCAAAGTGGACTACGTTGGCCTACTCGTAGGTCCAGACGGAGTACAACCACAACTGACTCGCACCCAAGGCCTTGACAATCTCAAAGTCCCCACCAATCTCAAAGAACTACAAAGTTTTCTTGGCGTGTGTAACTACTCGAACCAGTTCATAGAGAACTATGCAGACCTTGCAAAGCCACTGACTGAACTCCTAAAGAAAGACGTTCCATTTGTCTGGACTGACAAACAGCAGCAGGCAATGAACGCTCTTATAAACAGGATTAAGTCAGCCCCATGTTTAGTCTACCCAGACTACAACAAAGAGTTTTACTTGGAAGTGGGCTTCTCAGCTCATTGCATAAGTGCAGGTCTGTACCAAATACACGACAGAGACAAACGTGTGGTAGCCTACGCCAGCAAGACGATGGCAGGCCCCGAGTTGAGATTCTCAGACTGTGAGAAAGCTCTACTGACCACAGTGTGGGCAGTAAAGCATTTCTCCAGCTACATTGGTGGACAGAAAATCATTGTGGAAACACAACACCAGCCAGTGACATTCCTGAACAGCCAACGCATCAGAGATGGTGTGGTAACAAACTCACGTGTTGCAACGTGGCTCATGGCGCTTCAAAGTTTTAACCTAGACATACGTTATGGTCAAAACAAGAAGTCTCATCTGGGGACGGACTTGGCAATCTGCCAGAAGTGTACACAAGATGTACCAGCCACCCAGCCGCCGGTTGAGGTAAAACCCCCAGTAACTGAAGACCCGAATCACCACTTCTTTGATGACAATATCTGCAAAGATATGACAACATTGTACGTGGATGGATCTTCATTCCTCCGCGACAAAATCTGTAAGGCAGGTGTTGGAGGAGTTCTCCTCCAAGACCAAGAACAGATAACTTTCAGCTACAAATTAGGCTCTCAGACTTCTCAGTACGCTGAGATTGCAGGAATCCTAATAGCTCTCCAGATGGTAGTAGAACGCTCCATCAAGACGCTAGTCATCTGCACTGACTCTAACTATGCTCGTTTAAGTTTCGCTTGTCACCTCGCTGTGTGGAAACTGAATGGTTTCCTAACAAGCGACAGGAAAGTGGTCAAACACAAAGAGCTTTTCATAGCGTGTGATCACTTGGTGACATCACACGACTTACAGATCTACTGGAAGAAAGTTCCAGGGCATTCTAGAGTCCCAGGCGATGACAAGCACTACAATGACATTGCAGACTCCTTAGCCAAGGAAGGAGCCGACGAAGGTCCTCTATGGTCCTTCGACCCCTCCTGGTTAATCGAGACTCTGCCAACACAACCTTCAGTCAGGGTTATGGCAGTCACACGTGCACAGGCCGCAACCAGACCTGCTGACAACGCAGTCTCTGTACGACCCGCACTGACTGACCCAGACATCATCCAACTACAGAAGTCGGATCCTGCTATCAACTCCATGATACTGTACCTGACTGATCCGAACAAAAATAGTCCGTCTAAAGACGAACTGGATTCCGATCCAGACCTTAAAGTCCTCTATCAGCTGCGCAAACAGCTAAAACTAATCAAGGGCATCTTAACTTTCGCTCATGGACCAACGTCCTCACCTGTGTTCGTGGTTCCCCATGACCAAAGGGGGGTGATGTTAGTTCATGCCCATGATCTCCCGTCCGCAGGACACAAAGGAGATAAAGCCACGCTGACGGCATTAAAACAAATTGCCTATTGGCCTGGAATGAAAAAGGATGTCAAGGACTACATTGAAGGGTGCGTGGTCTGTGGCCAGTTTCAGCCAACCAGACCACTTCACAGAGCACCACTGCAAAGCAGAGGCATTGCATTCCCATGGTCTGACCTCCAGATCGACTGGGTTGGACCACTCACTAAGAGCTCTAGAGGAAATAAATATTTTCTCACGGTAACTTGTGCATTTACCAAATGGGTAGAATGCCTACCAGCTCCCAACGACACAGCACAAACCACTGCTATGTTGTTAATGAATCATATATTTTCAAGGTTTGGACTTCCCCTTCGGGTGAACTCAGACCAAGGTACACACTTCACAGGTGAAGTGATGAAAGAACTGTGGAAGACGCTAGGCGTCAAGGCTAACTTTCATGTCGGCTACCACCCACAGGCTTCAGGCCAAGTAGAGAGAGCAAACAGAACTGTGGTGAGTATTTTGAAGAAATACGTGGCTGCAAACCACAAGGACTGGGATGTGAAACTCCCTCTGGTCCTCATGGCCATAAGAGCCACTCCACACACATCAACTGGCATCTCTCCCTTCGAGATGATGACCTGTCGACAAATGACTCTCCCTCTACACCTTTTTTCTTTTCCACTTACTGGATTGCTTCAAGATCAAAGACAGTTCAAGGTTTCCTTTCGTGTTGGACCCCATCCCCAAGGACTGGCGATGGCTTCCAAAAGGGGGGAGATGTAGTGGACCTACCCAGGGTCAAACTAAGGTTTTTGAACTGTCCAGTGATGACCTTTACTGACCTCTCAGTAAAGCAAGACATTTACCACAAAATCATTCCATTAGTTGTAATCTGAGAATATAGTCATCAAAAGAGACTATTTCTATCTTTGATTTTATTCTAATGTAATCAAAAGAATAACTTTTGTCATTTTCATGATATATGTTATATGCTGTTATTCTTTAAATGTGAAACATCAATGTGTCATTTCTACAAATGAAAAGGTGTCAAAGTTCAGCAAAAATGTCAAACTGACTTACACTGAAATTGTTTTTGTCGAGTTTAAGCTAAAACTCTCATTTAGCGTCTGAAAGTCTCTCACTCAGATACTTTTCCTAAACAATTGCCTTCTGCGCTGAATTTCACCTTGAATAGTGATAACAAGTGGACCAATGAAAAAGAAACAAGTCGCTCTCCTCTAAGTTCTAAGCTGTTGCTGGAACTTCAGAGTTTCTGGGAACTTCAAAGAGATGTGAACCTTTCCCAAAGAGCTGGGGTACGTTTGGTCAAGAGCTAACGACCTTCGTCTTCAGCTAAGGACGGATAACCTGCTGTTATGAGTCCACGTCGAATGAGCGTAAGCTCAAAACTTTGTTATTCCTTCCTGGAATAAGTTATCTTGAGCCAAAAACCACGACTGCCACGGCTTCTGCCGACGAAAGCGAGTATCACCGACACCGACAAGGTAAACACGTGTGGAATCCAGCTTGGACTTGCGGGACCGACGACTCGTCAGTCCAAAGCTGATCACAGCTCTTTACCAGAACCGAGGCGGACGTCTTAAGGTAAAGGAGCCGCTGTTTGCTTGCTGGAGGTGTGATGATATCTTAGCTGGACGCGTATGGAAGAGTGTCATCTGGTTTCATAAGTGCAAGATAAACTTCCTCTCCTTTCCCTCAAATTCTAAGCTGGAAACTATTTTAAGCTAAAGAGCCCACAGACTAAATATGTTAACATCCAGTATTGAAGTCTGTTGTGTTGAATTTAAGTGTGCTGACGTATCAAATTGAAAGAAAGTGAAATCATATCAATCAAGTGTAATGGTGTTAATTTAGTGATTTATTTTAAATAAATGGTAGTGTCGCCTGGCATACCAACTAAGTTAACGTGTCCATTGTCACTCTATAGCTCTGTTTATTTATCCATCATAAAGATCACAGAAATATTGGGTAAACTGAAAAAGAAAAGAATCCGTGAAATTACTATTCAATCTGAATAAGTAAATTAATTAAGGTAAAGAGGTCAGTATTAATAGTGACCTCCTCATAATCCTTTACATACGTATCATTAATGGGATTGTCTTGTATTGTATTTCTTTTGTAAAAAAAATGAACAAATTTAATAAACATAAACATAAACATAAACATCTTCATACTTTGTAAGTTCATTCAGGCAGAAGAGGTACGTGGGAGGTCAGTCACAGGCAAAGATGTTCAAACCAGTAGATAAAGGCAGCAGCACAACTTGATCAAGACAGCACATACTTACACATGAAGACGCATGGAAAACCTGTTAACAGGAAAAAATACAACATGGCTCAGGAGGACAGAATGAAGAATAAATAAGAGGAGGGAGAGAGATAATTAGGCACATGCACAACTAGTTAGATTGAACTAAGGGAGTAAGGAGAGGCATCATCACAGGGAACTAAATCTGAGTTCACACATTACAGTGCCCTCCATGTAATGGTTGGCACCAGAGCCATATAAAGTGAGAGTTGCGACACTTCCATAGAGTTCCATTGTAAGAATGGAATACGGAAGTCACGTGGGTCATGGAGGGGGCGATTTGTTCCATGGCTCTGGTTACAGTCTGAAGCTGCCTGCAGTAGTGCTCCGTCGCCGCCAGAGGGCGCAGCTCCACAAGGTTTCCATAGTCGTAGTTTGGAACGAATGACCGCCTGTCGGCGAGATCAAAGTGTGTCGGAACTCTATATATATATATGCTTTTTGAGATTTTCAGTAATGAAAAGTGCGTTATAAATTGAATTAATTATTATTATTATTATTATTATAATTATATGGCTCTGGTTGGCACAAGGCGGACCAGGCTGATCAGAGTTTTTATACTATGAACGTACCAGTAAAATCATGGTTCCAGATGTTGATAGATAAACTCGTTATTTTTTTCTCAGGCCCAAATCATTCCATTTCCCTAAGAACTGATAGCCCTGACCCCTGTTGATCATTAAGACTGGGCCACCATCAGAGAGTCAGGAGGAATAAAGAGGTCTTGAGGCAGGAGCCAGATAACTTTCTTTGACACACATATTATGACATGAAAAGAGGGGAATTCTCATAGACCAGCATTCAAAAAATAATTGCCTAGGATACAGTTTTATCTTGTCTATTAAAACAAGAAGACATCTTTTGAGACTCTGTTGTCAGCGATAGATGATGAGTTCTCCTTACATGACTAACTGTGGGTTTTTCAGCAAGCTGAACTTTGTGGACACATCTGGTGGCCTTGGATCAGTATGTAGCATCACTTGTAAGCAAGGATGAACAGTAAAGACATTTTTACTTTTTGCTACATAACTGGAGGCTGGTAACCACGGACACTTTGAAAAGGAGAAAAGTCATGCCGGGTACCCACCAAACGCGTTTCAGGCAGCGGAAGCAGCCGGTTTACATTGAAAGTCTATAGGCGCGGCAAGGGGCGGCGAAGCGTGACACGTCGCGTTTTGAGCATTTCAAGCAGTGCGCAACAGTTCTTTTCCGCGCACGCGACGCAACCAAAGCAGCCGACGCGTCAAGCAGCCAAAGTTCAAATATTTGAACTTTGGCTGCTCGACGCGTCGAAGCAACCAATAGGGCGAGGCCCTGCTATGTGATGACGCAAAGACGACAGTTTTTTTTTTTTTTAACTTTTTAAACTTACCCCAACGAGCCTCCATGAAGAAACCAGCCTCCGGTAAAAACTTGGCATTTTTACAGTTGCCGTTGTCCGCTCGAGCGTACGATCACCCCAAACATAAAAAAAAGTTTTAATCTCAACAAAGACTTTCGGAGCTGCAGTTCGGCTTGTAGAAAACCCACTCAAGTAGTAACGAGGCTCACGAACAGCTGATTTCGTCTGCCCGGTGTACAAGAAACAAAACAAACCCGACCGGAAAAGGAGCCAGACGCTCCTCCCACTGCGCGTCTTCAGACGTGTCTTCAGTGTGAACAGATTCTGGTGACAAGCAGCCAATAGGGTGAGTCCAGAGCGTTTTTGACGCTCAAAACACGTTCGGTGGGTACCCGGCATTAAGGATGTGTGCATAACTCAACTTAAATCCATTTATTCCTCTGGGAGTCAGAGTCAGAGAGTCAGAGTCAGAGAGTCTTTATTGTCATTTGCACCGCATGTGGTACATGAGATGAAAACGAGATTATGTACACGAGGTCCCAGTTACATCCAACAACAATGAAAGAGAAAAACAGTAATAACATCTAGAACTAACTAAGAAAAGCATCAACTAGTAATACACTAAGAAAAATAAACTAGGAATAAACAGCAGCACGAACATGAGTTTGTATGAGCAGATGGTCACAGATGAATACAGCAACAAGAAAACAGATCAGCATCAGCATGATGTGATATTTTGCAGTGTTTATTTTTTATTTTATTTTTATTTATTCATGAGTCTAACAGCCTCAGGGTAGAAGCTGTTCCTCAGTCTAGTGGTTCTACACTTGATGCTCCTCAACCTCCGTCCTGAGGGGAGTGGGGCAAAGAGTGAGTGTGCTGGATGAGTGAGGTCTTTCATGATGCAGGTGGCTCTTTTCCTGCATCTGGAGGTGTAAATGTCTGTGATGGTGGGGAGACTGACTCCAACAGACTTCTGTGCAGCCTTCACCACTCTCTGCAGAGCTTTCCTCTCTTCAACTGTGCAGCCTCCATGCCACACGTTGATGCTGGAGCACAGGATGCTCTCCACTGCACACCTGTAGAAGGAGGTGAGGACTGGGCTGCTCAGACCAGCTCGTCTCAGCCGTCTGAGGAAGTAGAGTCTCTGATGACCTTTCTTGATCAGGCTGGTGGTGTTGTTGCTCCAGCTGAGGTTATCATTCATGTGTACACCCAAGTATTTGTAGCTGGAGACCACTTCCACTGCAGACCCACCTATTTTCAGTGGGGCATGGGTGTGTTTGTTCCTTCTGAAGTCCACAATCATCTCCTTTGTCTTCTTCACATTCATGTGAAGATTGTTCTCTTTGCACCAGCTCTCCAGGTGTTCCACCTCCTGTCTGTAGCTGGACTCATCATTGTTTGTAATGCATCCCACCACCGCTGTATCATCTGCAAACTTAACAATATGACAGCCTGGAAGTGTGGCTGTACAATCATATGTGAGCAGAGTGAACAGAAGGGGGCTCAGCACACATCCCTGAGGAGAGCCAGTGCTAAGGGTTATGGTGGAGGAGGAGAAGTTGTGGATCTTCACGGACTGTGGTCTATCTGTTAAGAAGTCTAGTACCCAGTTACAAATAGAGGGGCTTAGTCCAAGTGTAGATAGTTTGTCTATCAGAGTTTGGGGGATCATGGTGTTGAAGGCAGATGTGAAGTCCACAAAGAGCAGACGCACGTATGAGTCTTTCTGATCCAGGTGGGTGAGAGCAGTGTGGACCACGGAAGAAATGGCGTCCTCTGTTGATCGGTTCTCACGGTATGCGTATTGATGAGGGTCCTCATTGATGTTGACGGTTGCCTTGATGTGGGACATGACCAGTTTCTCAAAACATTTAGCGACTATCGGGGTGAGGGCCACCGGTCTATAGTCATTCAGACCAGTCACTGTGGAGCTCTTTGGGACTGGGATGATGGTCGCGGTCTTCAGGCAGGTGGGAACTAACTCCAGTGCAAGTGAGGTGGTGAAGATGTCAGCCAGCACCTCACAGAGCTGGTCCGCACATTCCTTCAGAACTTTCCCTGGGATGTTGTCTGGTCCGGTTGCTTTATGAGGATTAATCTTTCTGAGACTGCCTCTCACTTCTGCTGCGGACACCCTGAGATGCTCTTCATCTGGTGATGAGGTGAGTCTGGTGCTAGCAGGTCTGTTTGGATCATCAAAACGTGCATAAAACTTATTGAGGGCATCAGGCAGAGATGGGTCCCTGGGGCATTGTTTGTTTTTGCCTTTGTAATCTGTTATGCATTTAATACCCTTCCACATGCTCCGTGGGTCTTGTGAGGTGAACTGTCCCTCGATCCTCTGTGCATACGTGGCCTTGGCCTTCTTAATGCCATCCTTCAGTTCATTCCTGCTCTTCCTCAGCTCCACTTTATCTCCTGACTTGAATGCAGTGTCTCTGGCTGCTAACAAGGCGTGAACTTCTCTATTTAACCAGGGTTTCCGGTTCGGGTAGGATTTCACATATTTTTTTATGGATACATTCTCAGAGCATGTACTGATGTAACCCAGGACTGAGGAAGCATACAGTTCCATGTCCACTGAACTTCCATCAGTAGCCGCTTCCCTGAAAACAGACCAGTTTGTCCTCTCAAAACAGTCTCTCAACAAGGGGGAACTATCTTGAGGCCAGATTGTTATTTGTCTTTGTTCCGGCTTGGACCGCCTGAGTGGAGGGAGTTCTCTTGGCGCCAGGATCAGAGACTCGTGGTCGGAAGCTCCGAGCGCTGGGCGTGTCTTCGCCGTGTATGCCCCCTTTACATTTGTGAAGACTTGGTCGAGCGTTTTATCTCCTCTCGTAGCTGTGAAGACGTTCTTATTGAAGGCTGGGAGGGACACCTGAAGATCAACGTGATTGACGTCCCGCAAACAATGAAAAGCCCCTCAGGATATTTACACTGCAGCGAGGTGAGTAAGTCATGAATCTCTCCCTGGGCGTCGTTAGCATTAGCATCAGGGGCTATGTAAATAACGCTGATTAGAATTACAGAATAGTCACGTGGCATG
Organism: Garcialebias charrua; assembly: GCA_038048925.1. Classification (NCBI taxonomy): domain Eukaryota; kingdom Metazoa; phylum Chordata; class Actinopteri; order Cyprinodontiformes; family Rivulidae; genus Garcialebias; species Garcialebias charrua. The sequence goes on from JBBPBX010104551.1 coordinate 11,129, forward strand.
TAGTGCGGGCGACACCTAACTGTGATCAACTCCACGGCAGCTGAACAAGCTCTTTTTATCACAGCACAGTTCGTGCACCAATCTTTGTGTACGTAAATACAAACACCGCCACCTCGCGTTTTCCCCGTAGTCTCGATGCACCGGTCTGTTCTGAAAAATAGCCTTTCGTCCAGCTCGTAAACAGAGTCAGGAGTGTCTTCAGAAATCCACGTTTCCGTAAGACAAAGCACAGAACATCTTCTCATCTCCTCCGACGTGGTTACCCTCAAACGAAGTAGATCCATCTTGTTGTCGAGCGAGCGAACGTTAGACAGAAAAAGAGCCGGCATCGGGGGTTTACCGGTTTTAGCGTCTGCCCGCATTCTCGTCATAATTCCTGCACGACAACCTCTCTTCTTTTCACGAGAGCACCGCTTTCTTTTCTTTCCCCTGGAGTGCATCTGTTTCCAGAAGGACGTTCTTAGCAGCTCCAATCTTCCGAGCTCTGATTTGAGTTCGTTGCTGATTTCAGCTGTGCCCTGTGGTAAATCCGCTCCGATTCTTAACAGTTCAGTTCGGCTGTAATTCACCCGCAAAAAACGCGC
>JBBPBX010104552.1:0-11712 GCA_038048925.1 Garcialebias charrua
CATCAATGTAGAGGCGTCTGCGGCACCGGGACCCTCCATCAGTAGTTGGGGCGTCTTCTATAGCAACTTTATCCGGCGAAGCCATGCTGTCCGTGACGCTGACTTGCTAGGGGCTCTGCTAGCGCTAGCATTAGCATCTCGCGAGACAACGTTACCTCTCAACGAGAGATATTGCGGGAGTTTAATATCGCGAGATCTCGTACAACGAGATCTCGTTACATGCCTATTGTTAATTGAAGCTAACTTCACCATGTAACGTTCTCTGGCTTCAAGGTTGAGTTTCTCTCTATAAGGCTTCTGCTCATTTTTATATTTAGTTTGCATTTTGCTGATGTTATTGTTCTGTATCGCACTGTGTTTAACATGGACTTCCTCTGTTTAAATGAACCGGTATCCACCCAACATGACGACCGGAAGTGCAAAAAGACACGAGCCGTGACGTCACGTGCAAAAGACCGATTGTCCCTGCTATTCACTGGACACAACGGCACACAACAAATCTCTCTTGTTGTTCCAGTAGCTCGCAGATAATTTACCATTTGTGTCTTTTACATGGTCTAGTTCTAGAAGCTACCGCTAACAACAACTGCTGTCGACCAGAACCGGAAGTGCAACGTAGAGCCCACATTTTAACGGAAGTACGTCACCACTACCCGTGGCATATACCCTATTCCTCTGGGTCACAAGACCTGCCTCCAGCCCTGCACGTCCTCCCCCAGTCTCGGATCTCCCTCAGAAGTGGCAACTTATACTAAATAAACCAAGGAACCCTGAATTAAGTTTTATAAATTGTATCAAAGTAAATGCAGGAAAAGGTTACGGTCTACAGCGCTGGCTCTCTGATATGATCAGCATCCGGAAGAGAGAGTCCAGTGTCATTACTAATTTATAGGGCCTAAGCCCCGCCCTTCGGAGAAAGGGAGCTCTTCCTTTCACGTGTATGAGGGGGCGTGACTAAATGTGATCTCAATGGATCTTATGTGAATTGATGCATGTGGAAAAACATGGGACAGAGCATTACAACCTTTCTACGTGATGTAGCAAGCAAAATAAACTCTATTCCTTGACAGATTTTGAATCCATGGGAGACTCTTTTTAGAGCCGCTGCTCCTGTTTAATCCAGTCAGAACCGGGTCATAATTTCATTATAATCCCGTCTCTGAGTAGATCAAGAATCCCAGGACCAGTCTACATAAATATATAACAATACACAATATTACTCAGTTTGTGCCAGAGGACTGGATCTTTGAGATTAACCAGTTTTTGCCGTAATGTATTTTGGGGTTTAAAAGCCATTGGGACATTATGTCTACACTCATCTGAATATGGCATTACCCCACAGTACTTGTAAGCCATTAAGACAAATATCAAAATTTTAACATGTATTTTGTAAAAATTTCTATCCGTCAGGTGAGTTTAACAAAGCATATATTTGTTTCTGCATACTTGACTTATTAAATCTGAGCCTACACACATATGAACTCATTAATACTGTCGGACATTTCAAATCCAAATGGCTCTTCCATGGACGTTATCATCACTGACCTATTTTCAGTCATTTTGGCTGTTTCCATACAAATAAATAAATAAATGCAGATCTGGTTTAGTTATTTATGATTTTTTTAAACCAGATTTCTTGAAATTGCAATATGTTGAGTTTAGCTATGTACATGTTTAAATTTAGTTTTTATTCAAGATAATCAATTCAAAGTACATAATTGGATGTCAAAGTAATGATCTACTAAATGAGCTAGAAAAAACACATTTATGGCATTTTGTTTAGCCAAGATGGGAAAAAGCTGTCCTGACACACTGGAAAATAATTATTTTACCATGTTAGACTTCATTTATCCTGCCTACCTGTGCGGGCTGCTTGACCTCAACCCTCTGAGGTACAAACCGGAACAAATCCTTTCATTAGATGTTCCTGTGAGTTTGCTGTCAGACAACGTCTGATTCCAAATGAATGTATAGCAAAGAATCAGTGGAAAATATAGAAAAACAGAATAAGTGGAGCCATTTTTGTGTAGTTGGTGAAGTTTAATGTTAAACTGCATGACTTTTTCCACACATACAATACATTGTTAATATTTACATCAAACACAATCTGAAAAATGTAAAACAAAAGAACAAAATGAGGTTTACCAGTATCACATTGTTTCATTACTTCAGCCTGGACAACAACAACAAAAAATAAAGTAAATCACAAGCCTTTTATTAGTTCTGGTCCTTCCAAATTTGTGCAAAACATGTAAAAATAAATGTGTTGTTGGTTCAAACTGTATATTTGCAATTGGTTAAAAAAATGTTTGTCTTACAAAAACCACACAAACATTGAGGGTGGAAAAAAAGAACAATGCAATTTTTTTTTTACAATATTTGAATTGAATACAGAAACATTAGAATGTGTAAATGCCAATGACAGCATATTCTGCAGCAGGAAGAAGCAATTACACATAATAAAAGTTAACAACAAGAATAAGGAAATAAAAATGAATAGGAAGGATTCCGTTAATATTAGCTGTGTCACAAAAAGACAACAATGTGTTTCAGTGTTTTATCCACACAGCAGGTACAGCAATAATAAACTCGTTCGGCAGTTCAAACCACTAAATGCTAGGACACATATCGAGCCAATGCAAGACGACAAGGTGAGGACAGGAGAAAGTCTCACAAGTTTTTACTTTATCCCATAAACCACCACCATTTAGGAGTAAACACTAAACTTTCAACATCTTCAGGATTTTCAGATGTTTTTTTTTCACATCAAGCACAAACACAGAGTATTTCCTATTTTTTTGTTCAAACATACATCTGACATGGCAAAAAAGGTGAACTTTCAGTTGATGTAAATTTATTGTGTCTGGAGGGCTTGTGTGTAGGAGGCAGTTTTCTGGAATTGGCTCATAAAAGGCAGAATTTCACTGGGCTATGACTAGTTGGCAAACAGCGCCCGCAGGAAGTCGCTCGGTTGTCTCGTAACATTCATACAGGGTTCTCAGTATCTTTGAAGCCCCGTTGCTTCCATTCTGAGCATGATCAAAGTTTTAATGACATTTTTTCTCTCTCGAAAAAGTCAGTCTTCACTAGCATCTCCCACCTGTTTTAAGAGTGCAAGAGCTCCATTTCATTACATGCACAGGATCTCAATTGTATTTATTAACCTTTATTTAACCAAACAAATCTCAGTGAGATCACAGATCTCTTTTGCATGGGAGAACTGGGACTGAAGACAGACTAACATGCTCTTTTGCATTGTGATAGGTAATCGGATTACCCAGAGTAACCCATGCAAACACAAGAACATGAAAACTCCACTCAGAGAGACTCAAGGTAAAAACTGGGTATTGAACACAGTATCTTCTTGCTGTGAGGCAACAGTGCTAACCACTGAGCCAATGTGCTGCCCATTTTTGACAGTAATCATGTTCAGGTTAAAATTCATGCTGAAACTCTCTAAAACACTGATCCAAATCTGCCTATTTTCATTTTAAAAGTGAACCATTGCTGTAACCCAAAATTCTACATAAGGAACAATAATAGCTCAAACATAACCAAACTGAATGGTGTCAGTATGTAATAAGGCCCTGTATGTACTTTGTACTTAATGGGTACTAACTTTGGAATTAACCTTATACTTACTGAGTTTGTCCTATAGGAATCAGGTACGTAGTAGTTCCATACTGAACTGTATGTGTATTAGTGATGTTTGCAAAGGATCCAAGTGTTTTTGAACAGTTCTATAACAAATTATGGAAACCTAGTCACTAACAGTTGAGAGTCATTCCCTCTTTATTTCTTTGTATTTCAGCTTTCCATCTCAAATGCAGAGACAACTGTCTCCCCTTAGCTTTTCCACTGAGACTAAGGTGGACATGTGAAAAGAGGAGTGTAGCAATTCAGAAGTGGGGTCCCACTTAACAAGACATGTGGTACAAACCTAATGTCATTCATCACTATGTCTGGCCTACATCGTGACACACTGCCAAAAGTTATGGTAGACCACACTACCATTTAAAATTGAATGTCTCTTTGAAACAAACAGGATACAGTATACAGCTTTTGAAGGGAAACAAATGTTCAAGATCTATCTCTAATATTGTGGGTATCTGTCTAGGTAGTTACAATGGGTGTAATGTTTGCAGAGGAGTGCAACAAAATAATATGCATGGCTTAAAAGCCACGAGTACACAAAAAAAAAAAGTTTTCACAATTGGTTGCACAAAATGGCCACATGGCTTACTGGTCACTTAGTAAAAAACAAAAGAATAATGCAAACAATTACAAAAATTTTGAACTGACAACTAGTTTCCAACAGTCCAAGCCCAGTGAGATACCTCCCTAAACAAATTAGCTTATGTATGGTTTGACAGTAACAGTCACAGATGACTCTGTAAATAGGTGCAAATAACTAACCAGTCTATAAAAATACAGTTCCAAGTTTTTTTCAGCGTTGAGTGACTTGAAACTACATTTATTTGGTACAAATTATATTCTCACAATATTTAAATATGTTAATTGTGTAGGCTATCTGTGAAAAGTTAGTTCCTTTTAGCTTTAGCTATGAGTGTAAAAATGTAATAACTGACCTGTTTCTTTTTCAGAGTACAAGCCAACTATGTGATTGTCTTCACTTATTACACCTGCATCAGGAAAATCTCTAATTTGACCCCAAAAGAGCCTCAAACCCTGTAACAAACTTCTGTTTTTACATGAAGCTATGAAAAATACAGCATATGGTAAAGCATTGCTTTAAACTAGGACAGTGATGGTCAACAACATCATGTTTATTTCCAAAGAAATAGGATAGTATTGATGTAAATGTTGGCAAAAAAGCAAATGAGCAAATCTGACTAAAAGTTTGTCTTTGGCAACTACTGATAATAAATAATGATCTAAATTATTTAAAAAAAGCATGGAGAAGTGATAAATGTGGATGATGTTGGAGTTGAAGCCCTTTAATGTTTGCCTTATTTAAATATCAATAACATTCTCTTCTAATAGTCCGAAATAGATCATCACTAATAGCGATGGCACCTTGCATGGCAGTCTACCGCTACCATTGTATGAATGTGTGTATGAATGTGTGGATGGCTGGTACTGTGAAGTACTTTGGGGCCCCTCATAGGGGGCTGGAAAGCGCTATATAAGTAAGCTCCATTTACCATTTAATAGCTATTTTTTAAATGAGACTGAGTTGAAGGACTGCCAATTCACAACCTAAAGTGATAATTCAGTCATTAACTGTAATTAATGGAGTAGTCCATGTCATTAGATTTACACATTAAATAGCATTTACTTAGCTTTTTCCCCACTAAAAAACACCTGATCACAAATACAGTATAGTACTTTTAAGCAAGCATAAGATTTATAGAGAAATAGAAAAGAAACAAAAGAAGCACATTCCTCTAAAAAGTGACTAAAACTGTAGAAATCATTAAAAAAACAAAGAAACTAAAACAAAGTAAGAATCTTGAGTGGCATTCTCTGTACATGATTAGATGGTAGGCAAAAAGCAAAATATTCAAAGGTGAGGAAGCGATCAAAAGCAAACCGGATGTGTGGAGAACCTTAGGGGTGAAGGCTAAAGTGGTGGAGGCGATGGCTAGAGGCAGCTAAGCTAACATTACAAGGTGACCAGGGTCCTACAGCTTCAGAGGAGCAAGCAGTGCACAAAACACAGGGGACCAAGAAACACTCATGGCTGGGAGAGCCCACAAGTGATGGGAGAAGAGAAAATGCACGGTGAGGGTCAGATGCACAACTGACAACTGAGTTTCCTTTTACCAGAACTAGAGAGTTATGCTGCTCCTCACACGGATTGCTCCTTGGGGAAGGAGAAGGGAGCTCGAGGGCCATGGGCTGGAAAGCTCGTGTTGGAGTACATGGGCTCGTTGGACGGGTGCTGAGCATAGGGGTGCTGAGGCAGGAACGTCACTGGAGGATAAGGAGGGGTGGGTTGAGACTCTGGAATAGGTTCAACGTTGCAGGTGCGTTGGTAGCTCATGTATTCAGCTGGGTTCAACAGCTCTTCTGGATGCCTCCCAGTTTCCTGCAAGAATGTGACAGACAATAAAATATTAGGACACTACATTTACAGCGGTCGTTTAATTTCACAACATGATCTCGTCAACAATGTGCAATAATGTGTTTATACTGAGGAATATTAATAGAAATCCCCTTTTTACCATTCATTTCTGTTTATAAACTTTGTAACAGCTAAACATAGCACAGAGTTAATTTTATATCACAATAAATGAATACTGTTAGAGCAAATTCTAAGCACCAGATGTGGCACTAAATTTGACACATGTGCAGAATTGTCTAAACAGTTTACACTCAGGAGGGTGTTATCTTGAATCTGAAAGGTGCAGATGCAACTAAAAGTGAAAATTGGTTTAAGGTAAATTAAAAAAGCTCTGCTTTTGTATCTTGGTGTCTAAATTTAAAATTTCCTGAATTAAGTTAATATAAAAGTCAAAGTACTTCTGACTTTAATTGTCAATTTTGTTAATTTTATTTGCATTTATGATTTGAAAGACTAACATTTTTGCTTTTATTTTAGAAAGCTGTTCAACAAAATAAATGTTGCAACATTTGTGGTATTTTGAGATTTTAAATTTGGTTTAGAAGTTGATTGGATGACTTAACACTATTTGCTTTAGACCCTCTAGGGGTGTGCATCTTAAGGTTTTTCTACACCAAGTTTGTTATTTGTACATATTAATGTATTTTTTTGTTTGTCTAAAATAGCTAAGTCTGGTCCTCTGGACATTCAAAAAACAAAACAAACAAACAAACAAAAAAACTGTAGAAACGTTTCGTCTTTCGTCCGAAAGACTTCCTCAGTCTGAGAAGCTGTACAGTATTCAGTTCAGTCTTATAAATAGCACCCTCTCACAAGCCGTTTTCACATTGGCCAGCCCTCCCCGGCTCTCCCCGGCTCCACCCTGCTTCTAACCCGGGTTCGGCGTGTTCGCATTTTCCTTTTCCGCCCGAGATCCGCCCTTGTTTTGGAACCATCTCCACCGTGGTTCTGATCGGGCCGGCCCCACGGACCCAGTTTGACGTCATGTACTGCTCACATTTGATTTGTTGTTTGCAGCAGGGGCGGGACTCATTCAAACAACCTCAGCGCAAGCTGATTTCATTAATATTTAACTACAGAAACCCCTAAAATAATTGTTAGCTGAATTAGTGTTTCTGAGTTAAATTTTTGTTAATGACTGATTACAATTCAGCTTATGTTAGGACGTAAATAACACGAAGCGCGCACCCATAGCCTACAGAGCATTTCCGCCTTTCTATAAAGTTCTATAAAATATAACTAATATTCTCTAACTCTTGCGCGTAGCCAGGGTTTTAAAATATAACTGATAATCTCTAAATCCTGCGCGCGCCAGAATTTTACAGGCGGCAAATCCTTCATAAGAAAGGTTGACTCCAAAAAAACTAATAAGCCGCCGTGGCGTAAAGGGATAAGCACTTGGCTTTAAGCACACGTTTTATCTTGACCCGTAGGCTACGAGTTCGAATCTCAGCTGGGTCAAGTTATTTTATGTTTGTCTTTTATTGGAGAAAATAAAAGAAGTAGTTACTAAAAGTAGTAACTACTTCTTTTTATTTTCTCCAATAAAAGACAAACATAAAATAACTTGACCCAGCTGAGATTCGAACTCGTAGCCTACGGGTCAAGATAAAACGTGTGCTTAAAGCCAAGTGCTTATCCTTTACGCCACAGCGGCTTATTAGTTTTTTTGGAGTCAACCTTTCCTATGAAGGATTTGCCGCCTGTAAAATTCTGGCGCGCGCAGGATTTAGAGATTATCAGTTATATTTTAAAACCCTGGCTACGCGCAAGAGTTAGAGAATATTAGTTATATTTTATAGAACTTTATAGAAAGGCGGAAATGCTCTGTAGGCTATGGGTGCGCGCTTCGTGTTATTTACGTCCTAACATAAGCTGAATTGTAATCAGTCATTAACAAAAATTTAGCTCAGAAACACTAATATATATATTCAGCTAACAAACATTTTTTAGCGGCGTGTCCGCTCTTAAAAGAACACTCCACCCACGTCAAGTGAACACTCCACCCACGTCAAGTGAACACCCCACCCACTTCAAGGCTTGCTCTCTACATAATGCATAATGAACGCAGGCGGGCCAGTTCAGGCTATGGGCAAACCGGGGGCGGCCCGGGCCATTGAGGGCTGGCCAATGCGAAAACGGCTACAGTGTTACACAACCAGTTTGCTGATGACAGCCGAAACCAGCTGCTCACATGATCAAGGAGGACCATCAGCCTGATGATGGATCGTTAGCACCCTGATGGTTGTTTGCTATTCACAGAGGGCTGAGTGATACTAGCAATAACAGCATTGTAAGAGGGGGACAGTTGAACCCGGAGGCCTCCACCCTCTGTTTAATGATGGACGGTTTCTTTTCACAAAGATGGCCTCCTTTACTCCTCTCTCAAACCATCGTTCCTCTCTATCAAGGATGTGAACATCTTCATCCCTGAAAGAGTGACCACTGGCCTGGAGATGAGTGTAGACCGTAGAGTCCTAACCTGATGAAGTTGATCTTCTGTGCTGGGGCATCCTTTTGGCCAGTGGCTGTTTAATTTCCCCGATATAAGACTGATCACAGCTCTCCTAACATTGAAAAGCATACACAATATTACTGGTACTCTGTTTGTACCGGGGGACTGGATCTTTAGGATGAACCAGTCTTTGCCGTAATGTATTTTGGGGTTTAAAAGCCACTGGGACGTTGTGTTTAGAAAATAAATGTCTCAATGTCTCAGACACTCCCGCAACATACTGAATGACCACTGGTCTAGATCTGGGTTCCTTCATTTCACCTGATGGCTGGCTGGAGTCCTGTTTGGGATTCTGCTTTCAGGAAGGCCCAGTTAGGATATCCACATTTCTCTAGAGCCTGTTTTGTGTGTGATTTCTCCTTCTGTCTGGCTGCTGAGTTAGTGGGGACGCTGTCTGCTCTGTGGTACAGAGTCCTGATGACTCCTAACTTGTGCTCCAGAGGGTGATGGGAGTCAAACTGTAAATACTGGTCTGTGTGGGTGGGTTTGCGGTACACCTCAGTTTGCAAATTTCCTCTATCAGAAACTGAGACCTCACAGTCCAAGAAAGCCAACCTGCCATTTTTTTACATCTTCTCGTGTGAACTTGATATATTTATCCACAGAGTTGATGTGATCAGTCAGTGAAATGTTGGACTTCCTGAGATTTAATTTTAACCCAGGTGTCGTCAACATACCTGAACCAATGACTTTGTGGTCTCCCTGAAAAGGACGTCAAGGCTCTCTTCTCTACCTCCTTCATTTACAGGTTGGCAACAATAGGAGAAACTGGAAACCCCATAGCACACCCATGTTTCTGCCTATAATATTGCTCCCCATACGTGAAGTAGGTTGACTGTAGGCACAGTTTCAAGAGTTGACACAGTTGTTCTGTGGAAAGTGTAGTCCTGTTGTTCATAGTGGTGTCTGATTTTAACCTTAAACAGACCACCTCTACTGCTTCATCAACAGGAATGCACGTAAAGAATGATGTGACATCAAAAGAGACCATTGTTTCATCAGTCTCCATGATGACATCCCTNACCTGAACCAATGACTTGGTGGTCTCCCTGAAAAGGATGTCAAAGCTCTCTTTTCTACCTCCTCCATGTACAGGTTGGCAACAATAGGAGAAACTGGAGACCCCATAGCACACCCATGTTTCTGCCTATAATATTGCTCCCCATATGTGAAGTAGGTTGACTGCAGGCACAGTTTCAAGAGTTGACACAGTTGTTCTGTGGAAAGTGTGGTCCTGTTGCTCAGAGTGGTGTCTGATTTTAACCTTAAACAGACCACCTCTACTGCTTCATCAACAGGAATGCACGTAAAGAGTGATGTGACATCAAAAGAGACCATTGTTTCATCAGTCTCCATGATGACATCCCTCACCTTTTTTGAATGTCCAGAGGACCAGACTTAGCTTTTTTTTAGATTTTTCTACCTGGATTATTGAGCATGTATCAGGGTATTTTTTGTTTGGTTTATTTGTTGTATTTTGACTCAGTTCTGACCCAAATTCATCTTAACAGATAACTTTAATAAATGTCATGTTTTACCTAGCTACACAGTTCTTCAACTAACACTTTGTGTTTGCGCACAAAGGCCAAAAATAAGCAAAAATACATTGTTTCAAGATGCACAAAGATATGTATGTGTAGCTTTATTTATCTCAATTATTATTAAGCATGGATGTACGCAATGGTTTTCACTTTCACTTGATAATCATAATAAGGCTCAGAAACTCCCCTAAACAGTCTTTTTTATTAAAAAAAAACAATAATAATAATAAAAAAAACATTCATGACAAATTAAAAATACATAAAAATGAAGATAAAGTTTATGAAATGAGAAAATCAAGCAATTCACATTCAAATAATAAACACCAAAATCAGTTTCTTCTGGTCACTTTGTTCTGGGACTTTAAAGTGAAACTAAACGGCCTCTGGGTCTCTAACTCCTCCCCAAGTTCAAATTCAAAAACTTCACCAAAATGGGCGTTCCGATAGACTGTAGAGGCACCGCCTAAAGGAGGGAGGTGGGTGTGGCCAGGACCGTGACATGCAGCTAGCGTTAGCCTAATATATGCAACATTGACAGTGAACACAGCGACACAGGTCTTTTCTCCACCTCCCTCACCAGAAACTGAGGGAGACTTGGAGCAGAGAGCCACAGGTCCTGAGCCTTATCAGTTCGAGCTGCTGGCTACAGGCACTGACGCTCTTGTGCAAGAATCTGAACGGGTCCAGCATCTGAGTGGTAAATTTATATTAACATAGGCTAATGTTCAAAGCAGTAACAAATTATCTTTTTTTAAATAATTTTCAACTATCTCAATCCAAATTGTAAAGCAATAAATAAAAATAATAATAAAAAAACCTTTCAAAAGGTGCACCTGTGGTCACTGCAGCTTCCTCTCACCTGTAGAAAACATGTGTTGTAGGGAGACGCCAAGGGTATAATTATGAATTATTTAGTACTTCCTAAAGCCCTAATAAATATACTATATATTAAAAAACACACCAATAAACCTGGTCTTGAATACACTGTGCATTTTATTGTCTTAAAAGCATTTCTCCTGTGATGTGAATTACTATGGGTATGCATTACTCTACCAGTAAAAGCACACACAAACTTGTATCAAATTATAAAAAATGAGTAAAAATACAAACGATATACATGCTGCACTCCACATTCAGTTCAAATTAATTTTTATATAGTAAATGTGTTAAAATGGAATGCTCATAGTCAACATACTGGTAATCAATTATGAAGCTCCTTGTTCTGTCAACACTATACCTCTGTATTGATAAATACATTTCCAAATCATACAACAAAGTCAAATTTCAAAGTCAACTTTATTGTCCAAACTGCAATATGTACAGAACATAAACTCAGTGAAACTCAATGAAAACAAACAAACTAAGAACAAACAGTAACAAAAAGATAAACTGAAGATAAACTGCTCCTGAAAAACAAACATCAAAATGATAAAAAATAAAAAAAAAATTTAATACTACCGTTGTCACTTCTTGAACTCAAACATGATGGGGATGACTCTCAGCTACTACCACACTGAAGGTTAGCACAATATCTGTAGGAACAACTAAGCTGGATCCTATTCTGTGTT
>JBBPBX010104553.1:0-11712 GCA_038048925.1 Garcialebias charrua
TCGAAGAATGATGAGAACCATCCCAAAAACACCATCCCTACTGTGAAGCATGGGGGTGGAAGCATAATGAGTTGGGGGTCTTTTTCTGCACATGGGACAGGACGACTACACTGTATTAAGGAGAGGATGACTGGGGCCACATATTGTGAGATTTTGTGGAACAACCTCCTTCCATCTGTTAGAACATTGAAGATGGGTCATGGCTGGGTCTTCCAACATGACAATGACCTGAAGCACACAGCCAGGAGAACCAAGAACCTGAAGCACACAGCCAGGAGAACCAAGAACCTGAAGCACACAGCCAGGAGAACCATGGAGTGGCTCTGAAAGAAGCAGATCAGGGTTCTGGAGTAGCCTAGCCAGTCTCCAGACCTAAATCCTGTAGAAAATATTTGGAGGGAGCTCAAACTCCATGTTTCTCAGTAACAGTCCAGAAACCTGGCTGATCTAGAAAAGATCTGTGTGGAGGAATGTTCCAAAATCCTGCTGCTGCTGCTGCAGTGTGTGCACACCTGGTGAAAAACTACAGGAAACCTTTGACCTCTGTAACTGCAAACAAAGATTACTGTAAAATATATTAACACTGATTTTCACAAGTGTTCAAATACTTATTTACAGCAGTAACACACAAATAAATTAAGAAAATCATACATTGTGATTTATGGATATTTTTTGTTAGATAATGTCTCTCACAGTGGACATGCACCTAAGATGAACATTTCAGACCCCTCCATGATTTCCAAGTGGGAGAACTTGCAAAGTCACCGGGTGTTCAAATACTTCTTTTCCTCACTCTATTTGATAACAGTATATCATTTCTTCAACGTTTAATGACAGTTGATGCACATTTACATTTTATTTATTGTTTTAGAACAAACTCCTGCATGTCATGTTCTGTGACTCCACATGAGATGCCTGCGTGTCCCTGACTTTCTGGAGGACACCACCTTCTGTCCACTCTCTGGACACATCAGACAAGCAGCAGCAGGAAGACAGTGCTCAGGAGTCACCAGTTCCAGTTGGACTTTGCTCTGAGCTGCATCAGCTCTTCCCAGTAAAGGTAACACTTTGACTACTTTACCTCCTTTGTTTAAGAATAAAATGTGAATTTGATTAACGTGTCTGTTTATCTGTGTTTGTCTTCAAGGCTCAACTTTCCTGAGGGTCAGAAACACCAGGTCTGAGGAAGCAGAGGTCATCAGACAAAGAAAACATGAGCTCTTGGTGATCACAACACATTTTCACACTGACACTGCTCATTGGACTCTCATAACAGAGCGTACCCCCACTGAGGAAATGTGCCAGGTGGGGGTCAGCCAGCACCGAGGACAGGTGCTCCTCCTGGGCCAGGCAGAGAACCCTGACATGCCAAGTTGGATCCCCGGGCAGACTGTGTGGAGCCCACCTGTTTAACTCTTAATGGTTTCACATCCTCTTCAAAGTTTTCAGCTTTGCCTTGTGGAACTTGTCGTCTGTCGGTCTCGTGCCTGTATTTAGCTTTACATGGAGTCTACCACACCTTTGGGCTGGATCCTAAGAAGCCCGGTTTTGAGAAGACCCGACCCGGTGTCACGGGGCCTTTACTGGCCTCGCAACGTCCACATGCTGAGCCTCGATTAGGAGGAGTCAGGACTTGAAGCCAGCTTTGCTCATGAGCAAAGTCCGCCCTGAGTCCTTCCTGTCCAGCTGAACAATGAACAGAAAAACACTCATTTCACACTATTATCTGTCTAAAAGAAAGAGATTATTTTTACTGTTTTATGTTTCATAAAACTGTTGTTTTGTTTTGTTTACTTTTTTACTGCTGATTACTGTAGTTGAACAAAAATCATTTACAGTTAAACATTTCACATGTTAATGTCAGTTTGAACATTGACAAGTAGATTGATTGAGTTTATTTCTAGAAGGCAGGACTCGCAGGCACATTGTGTTCAAGATTTCAGGTTGTTGTACAAAATGTTTAGTGCTAAAATCTATCACCTGGATTGATGACGGTTCTGCTCTTTGACAAGTTTCTTTGCATCAGTCAGCAGTAGTCCTGCACTGTGACATCACTCATTTACTTACACAAAGGTTTGAACTAAAAGATTAGTAATAATTAAAGATAAACAAGTTATAGACCTGAAACCTGCAACATGTTTCAGTGAGTCCTGCCTTTGTTGTGGGGTGTCGGCTGCTATGTAGGTAGTTAAAGGACAGGTTTTGCACATACGTGCACTTCTACCTACAGCCTAAATGTTAAAGTGTTAAAGCATTAGTTATGGATCCAGCTTGACTCCAGTAGTCAGCTGTAAGAAAAACTGAACTTTGATTATTCAGTGATGATCTTGGAATGATGACCTCAAACTACATCCAGTGATGAGAAGTTTCCTGTCCAGGGGTCACACAGGTCACTTTGCTCTCAGACTCCAGGCTGAGTTTCCAGCAGCAGAGTGGTATGAAGATCTTTCAGTTCTCAGGCTCCTCTCTTATGGAAACAACTTCCAGTTTCTGTCTACGAGGCTGACGCATTGTCCAGTTTGAAGACTGGGATTAAGACTTTCCTTTATCATAAATCCAATATAGTTAGGCTTGTCTTGTTATTTTGCTATAGACAGACTACTAGAGAACAAACTGACCTCATTTCCTAAAATTAATTGTTCAGATTTAACAGTTTTCATTTGATACTATTTCTATCTTAACGTGGTGTGATTGTTGACCTGCCATTGTGTATCTGTTCCTACCAAACTCAGCCGGTCGAAGCAGATGGCCGCTTGTCCTGAGCCTGGTTCTGCTAAAGGTTTCTTCCTCATGAGGGAGTTTTTCCTTTCCACTGTCGCCTTTGTGCTTGCTCAGGATGAGTTCTGTGCTGGAGTTACACTCAAAGCATTCTGTTCCTCAGATAGATAATGTTAAATTATTATTTTCATATGTAAATGTTCCTGTTCAGTGCCCTGAGATGATTCTGTTGTGACTTGGCGCTATAGAAATAAACTGAACTGAATTGCATGTAATATGACTTTAATTTTATCTGTACTGGAGTTGGATCAAAGAACAGCTGTGGTTGTGAGCTGAAGTCAGAGCCCTGGGTGGGAAGAATCAAATCATAACTTGTTATGGCAATAACCTGGGTTTACATTGTTTAATAAAGAACATAGATTATATATATATATATATATATATATATATATATATATATATATATATATATATATATATATATATATACATTATATATATATATATATATATATATATATATATATATGTATATATATATATATATATATATATATATATATATATATATATATATATGTTCTCAGTGATGTATTGAATTATATGTTGAATATATTTGGAAAATTTTGTTTCATGACAATAATTTTTTTTTATTTTTTAATATACAAATGCTTTTTTGTTTCTGTTTCATATACTCGGGTCCATAAAATTCATAGTTTATTGTCAAAGCTCCTCTTCAGATCACAAAATGTATCCCATCATCCCAAATGGATTTTGTTCTTAAGATGGATAAGATAAGATGCCTTTATTAATCCCACAGTGGGGAAATTTACATTGCCACAGCAGCATAGAGGACAGAGCAGGACCAGTACAAAAAATGTTTAAAATCTATATACAGTATACACAAATAATAAAAATGAGTACAAAAACACAGAAACAGTATAGAACGAAATATAACTACTAAGAGCAGCGGGTGTTGTACAGTCTGACAGCGACCAGAAGGAAAGACCTGCGGTATCTTTCCTTCATGCACTTAGGGTGCTGCAGCTGGGCACTAAAGGAGCTGCTCAGGGCTGTCAGAGAGTGGTGCATGGTGGGACGGGAACTCCAGCATGCGCTGAAGCTTGGTCCTCATTCTCCTGTCAGCCACCACCTCCACTGGGTCAACATGACACCCCAGGACAGAGCTGGAGTTCCTGAGGATCTTCCTGTCAGCAGTGGAGATGCTGCTCCCCCAACAGACCACTCCATAGAAGATGGCTGATGCCACCACAGCATCAAAGAAGGTCCTGAGAAGAGCCCCTGCACACCGAAGGACCTGAGTCTCCTCAGTAGATGCAGCCTGCTCAGTCCTTTCTTGTAGAGGGCAGCTGTGTGGTCAGTCCAGTCCAGCTTGTTGTTAAGATGAACACCCATGTAGAATCCATGAAAGAACAAACCATACACAGATTTTGTAGGACCTCACGATCTCAACATATAAAGCTGAGCCACAGACAGTTGTATTATTTTGCTTGTGTAAATATTATTTTGGAGTTTTGTAAAATTAGGTTTGTTTTATTTGATTGTAATACTGTAAAAAGCTATTCCATTTTAAATGTTTTCTGTCTTTTCCTTTTGTATTTTATGCTTTGTTTGGTTGACACATTTTAAATAAATGAAATGCTATGAGAATCCTCATAGGACTTTTGGTATTGGGGCAAGTTCAGCTTTTGAAATATTTAGCCTTTTCTGACATTTTGTTCTTAGATAAAATGAAATGAGCTCATTTTACACCCTTCAAATCTAGACTGACTGAAAATAAAATTTCTAGATGACTGCCTTAGTTAAAAAAAAAAAGGTCGGGGTGGATACAATAAATCAGTCAAATTTTGTCATATTAAGCTGAAAGTCTGAAAGTTGTGATGACAGCTGACAACGTTTTCCATCAAATGCTGCAGTAAAATCACAAATCCAACATGGCTGCCAGCACTACTTTTGAATAGGTTTAACTCAGCCATTTTTACACATAAAGTTCTGAAATTTGGTGAGGTTATAGCTCAGAACGTTCTGCTAGCTAAAGAGGAATAAAATACTAGAACTAAGGTGTTTTTATAGCTATTAAGCTGACAATTGGTATAGTATCTGAGAGCAAACCCAAAGACATAGTACTGTCATATAACTTTTTTTTTAATCAGTTAATTTCAGCTGGTATTTAGACAGTTTTGTGTTCCTTTTCACTTTATTCAGCTACGTTCAACATGTTTGTGCTTCCTGTAAATTATTTCTGCTAATTCCATCTTCTTTTGCTCCTTTGAGATTATTTCTACTAAATTCAGTTATTTTAGCTACTATTTAGTTTTTTATGCTAATTTAAGCTTTTTCAGCCAATTTGTTCCAGCCTCAGTCAGCAAAATTGTGCTCTGCCCACTTCTTTCTGCTAATTTAAGTTCCTTCCTGCTGTTCTGGATCATATTCAGCTCTTTTTGCTACTTTGTATCTTAAGCTGTTTTTCAGATAATTTCTACATTTTCTACTTATTATTACTAATTTCAAATTGTTTCAGATATTTCAGATTATTCACAGTTATGCTCTTTCTAATTCATTCAGCTATTCTAAGCTTCTTTCTGCTATTTTAGATAATATTCAGATGTTTTTGCTATCTTAAGCAGTTTTTCAGAGTTATTTTAGCTACTATTTAGTTTTTTATGCTAATTTAAGCTTTTTCAGCCAATTTGTTCCAGCCTCAGTCAGCAAAAATGTGCTCTGCCCACTTCTTTCTGCTAATTTAAGTTCCTTCCTGCTGTTCTGGATCATATTCAGCTCTTTTTGCTACTTTGTATCAAGCTGTTTTTCAGATAATTTCTACATTTTCTACTTATTATTTACTAATTTCAAATTGTTTCAGATATTTCAGATTATTCACAGTTATGCTCTTTCTAATTCATTCAGCTATTCTAAGCTTCTTTCTGCTATTTTAGATAATATTCAGATGTTTTTGCTATCTTAAGCAGTTTTTCAGATTATTTACAAGTTATGCTCATTACTCATTTCAAGTTTTTTTCAGATTTCAGATTGTTTCAGATATTTCAGATTATTCAAAGTTATGCTATTTCTAATTACTTCAGCTAATTTAAGCTTCTTTCTGCTATTTTAGATAATATTCAGCATTTTTGCTCATTTTAGCTTTTTCAGATAATTTTCCCTGATTCACCAAGATGCACAGAAAACCCTCAGGCACCAACGTTGTAAGATAAATGGAAAGGCGACCTTTTAGGAATTTTTTATCCCATTGAAAATGAATGGAGTTAAAATGAAATGGCCTTTTGGGGGCTTTGTCATATCCCAAAACTCACCAAATTTGGCAGACTAATCAGGACTGGTGAACGATTACATATTTTGGGGGCATGGCATTTTTATGCATTAGGTGAAACGGCCATTTTGGTTCAATATACAAGGCAGTTAATTACCTTGCGAAACAAGACAATGCATGTATTGTTGCCATTTTAGTTCTACAATTAAAGTAGGTGAGGTAGCCATTTAGATTTAACAAGCACATTAGGTGAAGCGGCCATTTTGATTGAACATGCAAATTAGGTGAAGCGGCCATTTTGGCATTCACACATGCATTTTCTCAGGAAATGCAATCTAGTTATTATTATTATTATTCCAGTTACTATCCTGATTCCGTACGTTTTTTGGCACGCTACTCCTCCTACAGTTTTTGTGCTATTTCAACAATTCATATATCAAAATGTTCAGCTCATTTAGGACACTCCGGCTATGACTTTTGGTATTGGTGCAACTTTAGCTTTTTGAATTATTTAGCCTTTTCGGCCATTTTCTTCCCCATTGAAAATGAATGGAGCTAATTTTTCATCCTTGATATCTTTGGAACTCTTTACAATATTTCACTACTCATTTCACATTTTGGACCAGCTTAGCTTCCTTCAGCTACCTTGTACATTTTTTTAAAAATATTTCAGCTACTTTCAGCTAATTTCAGCTGTTTTTTCAACTGCTTTGCACTCTTTTCAGCTTTATGCAACTTACTTCAACATTTTTGTACTTCTACTGACTTATTTCTGCTAATTTCAGATCATTATGCTCCTTTCAGATAATTTTTGAAAGATTGGGATATTTTAGCTATTTTAGCTACTATTTAGCTGTTTTATGATAATTTCAGCTTTTTCAGCTATTTCAACAACTTTTTTTAATCAATCCAACTTTTTTCAGCCTAATTCAGCAAAACCATGCTCTACCAACTTCCTTCTGGTAATTTAAGATTGTTTCTGCTTGTTTTAGCTGTTGTTCAGCTGTTTTTGGCCAATTTCAGCTTTATTCAGATATTTTCAACTTTATTTTGCTTATTTCTACTTATTTCAGATTTTTTTCAATTTCAGATTGTTTCAGATACTTCATATTATGCTGCTTTATGCTTATTTCTGCTAGTTTCAGCTTCTTCTGCTATTTTAGCTACTATTAAGCTGTTTTTATGCTAATTTAGGCTTGTTTCAACACATTCCACATTATTTGAACTCATTTCAACTTTTTCCAGCCAAATTCTGCAAAAATGTACTCTCTCTACTAATTTCTAAGACATTTAAGCTTCTTTCTGCTATTTCAGATAATATTCAGCTGTTTTTGCTATCTTAAGCTTTTTTCAGATAATTTCAACTTTATTTTGCTTATTTCTGCTTAGTTCAGATTTTTTCAGATTTCAGATTGTTTCAGATATTTTAGATTATTCAGATTATGATGCTTTGTGCTTATTTCTGCTAGTTTCAGCTTCTTCTGCTATTTTAGCTACTATTAAGCTGTTTTAATGCTAATTTAGGCTTGTTTCAACAAATTCCACATTATTTGAACTCATTTCAACTTTTTCCAGCAAAATTCTGCAAAAATGTACTCTCTCTACTAATTTCTAAGACATTTAAGCTTCTTTCTGCTATTTCAGATAATATTCAGCTGTTTTTGCGATCTTAAGCTTTTTTCAGATAATTTCAACTTTATTTTGCTTATTTCTGCTTAGTTCAGATTTTTTCAGATTTCAGATTGTTTCAGATATTTCAGATTATTCACAATTATGCTATTTCTAATTACTTCAGATAATTGATGCTTATTTCTGCTACTTTAGATAATATTCAGCTGTTTATGCTATCTTAAGCTTTTTTCAGATAATTTCCACTTTTTTTGCTTATTTCAGATTATTTCAGATTTCAGATTGTTTAAGATGTTTCAGATTATTCCCAATTAGGCTCTTACTAATTCCTTCTTCTGATTTAAGATTATTTCTGATATATTAGATAATATTTAGCTGTTTTTGTTCAATTTCAGCTGATGGCCGCCAACACAACATTCAAATGGCTTTAACTCAGCCATCTTTATACATAGAGAGCCGAAATTTGGTGAGGTTGTAGCTGAGGACATTATCTATCATGTATAGAATCCAAATCATTCCAAATCAAAAATCCAAGATGGCCGACAATGCAAAAAAGTAAAAATACTATAAAATGGTCAATTTTAGTTATATTGAGCTGAAACTTGGTGTAGTGATAGCTGAGAATGTTTCCTATCAAATGCCATATCAAAATCAAAAATCCAAGATGGCCGCCAACTCTACTTTCAAATGGCTTTAACTCAGCCATCATTATACATAGAGAGTCGAAATTTGGTGAGGTTGTAGCTGAGGACATTATCTATCATGTACGGAATCCAAATCAAAAATCCAAGATGGCCGACAAAGTAAAACATTAAAAAACTGTAAAAATCCAAGATGGCCGCCAACGCTACATTCAAATGGCTTTAACTCAGCCATCTTTATTCATAGAGAGCTGAAATTTGGTGAGGTTGTAGCTGAGGGAATCCTCTATCATGTACGGAATCCAAATCAAAAATCCAAGATGGCCGACAAAGCAAAACATTAAAAATACTGTAAAATCCAAGATGGCCGCCAACGCTACTTTCAAATGGCTTTAACTCAGCCATCATTATACATAGAGAGCCGAAATTTGGTGAGGTTGTAGCTGAGGGAATCCTCTATCATGTACGGAATCCAAATCAAAAATCCAAGATGGCCGACAAAGCAAAACATTAAAAATACTGTAAAATCCAAGATGACCACCAACGCTACTTTCAAATGGCTTTAAATCAGCCATATTTATTCATAGAGAGCCGAAATTTGGTGAGGTTGTAGCTATGGACATTCTTTATCATGCATTAGGTGAAGCGGCCATTTTGATTGAATATGCAAATTAGGTGAAGTGGCCATTTTGGTTCAATATACAAGGTAGTTAATTGCCTTGCGAAGTAAGTCAATGCATGTATTGTTACCATTTTGGTTCTACAATTTAAGTAGGCAATGTAACCATTTTGATTTAATAAGCACATTAGGTAAAGCGGCCATTTTGATCGAACATGCAAGTTGTGTGAAGCGGCCATTTTGGCATTCACACATGCATTTTCTCAGGAAATGCAATCTAGTGTTACAATTACATCTGTTACTATCCTGATTCCGTACGTTTTTTGGCACGCTACTCCTCCTACAGTTTTTGTGCTATTTCAACAATTCATATATCAAAATGTTCAGCTCATTCAGGACATGATGGCTATGACTTTTGGTATTGGTGCAACTTTAGCTTTTTGAAATATTCAGCCTTTTCGGCCATTTTTTTCCCATTGAAAATGAATGGAGCTCAAATGAACTCAATGAGCTCATTTTACATCCTTGATATCTTTGGAACTCATTACAATATTTCACTACTCCTTTCACATTTTGGACCAACTCAACTTCCTTCAGCTACCTTGTACATTTTTTAAAAATATTTCGGCTACTTTCAGCTAATTTCAACTGTTTCTACAACGACTTTGCGATCTTTTCAGCTTAATGCAGCTTACTTCAACATTGTTGTACTTATACTGACTTATGATCATTATGCTCCTTTCAGCAAATTTTTGAAAGATTAAGATATTTTTGCTATTTTAGCTACTATTTAGCTGTTTATGCAAATTTCAGCTTTTTCAGCTATTTCAACAATTTTTTTTAATCAATCCAACTTTTTTCAGCCTAATTCAGCAAAACCATGTTCTACCAACTTCCTTCTGGTAATTTAAGATATTTTCTGCTTGTTTTAGCTGTTGTTCAGCTGTTTTTGACCAATTTCAGCTGATGGCTGCCAATGTTACTTTCAAATGGCTTTAACTCAGCCATCTTTATTCATAGAGAGCTGAAATTTGGTGAGGTTGTAGCTATGGACCATCTCTAACATACATTAGGTGAAGCAGCCATTTTGATTGAACATGCAAATTAGGTGAGGCCGCCATTTTGGTTCAATATACAAGGCAGTTACTTGCCTTGCAAAGTAAGTCAATGCATGTATTGTTACCATTTTGGTTCTACAATTTAAGTAGACAAGTTAGCCATTTTGATTTAATAAGCACATTAGGTAAAGCGGCCATTTTGATTGAACATGCAAGTTGGGTGAAGCGGCCATTTTGGCATTCACACATGCATTTTCTCAGGAAATGCAATCTAGTTGTGTGAATGCCACATAGGCATTCACACTATAGTGATTGTGTTTTATTATTATTGTGTGAATGCCAACAAGGCATTCACACTATAGAGATTGTGTTTATATTTATTATAGTTACTATCTTCCGTCCGTACGTTTTTTGGCACGCTACTCCTCCTAGAGTATTTGTGCCATTTCAACGATTCATATATCAAAATGTTCAGCTCGTTCAGGACAATCCAGCTATGACTTTTGGTAATGCTGCAAGTTGCGCTTTTTGAAATATTAAGCCTTTTCGGCCATTTTTTTCCCATTGAAAATGAATGGAGCTAAAATGAAATGGTCTTTTGGGGGCTTTATCATACCCTAAAACTCACCAAATTTGGCAGACTCATCACTCAGACATGCAGGAGTAACAAATGATCAAAACCTCGCATTTTCATATATGCTGAAGGGGCGTGGCCTGGCCTCAAAGTTAGGCATCTCGCCATGAAAAACGAAACACTAATAGCACCTACACGAAAACCGTCTAATACATCAAACCTTCAGTGATTGACCCACAACCACTCCCCTGCAATACTGAATGGTCAAATCATGACATTAATTAAGCCACGCCCCCTCACAACAGGAAGTGTACAGTTATACATTGAACGTCCCGATCGGACACCTGTTACCTAATCAGCGGGACGGTCTGTCCAGTGACCGAAGACATGTTGCTGTAACAAGCTTTCCAACACTGACCGTTTTGGGTGGAGCATGTGGGCGTGGCGATGTGGCGAATCAGCCGTCACGCCGTCACAAACGAAACACTAATAGCACCTACACGAAAACAGTCTAATACATCAAACCTTCAGTGATTGACCCACATCCGGTCCCCTGCAATACTGAATGGTCAAATCATGACAATAATTAAGCCACGCCCCCTCACAACAGGAAGTGTACAGTTGTACATTGAACGTCCCGATCGGACACCTGTTACCTAATCAGCGTGACGGTTTGTCCAGTGACCAAAGACATGTTGCTATAACAAGCTTTCCAACACTGACCGTTTTGGGTGGAGCATGTGGGCGTGGCGATGTGGCGAATCAGACGTAACGCCGTCACAATACGTTTGGCATTTTGGGGGCTTTATCATATCCCAAAACTCACCAAATTTGGCAGACTCATCAGGGGTGGTGAAAAATTACATATTTTGGGGGCGTGGCCAAAATTGCAAAAGAAACGGCTCAAGAGCGCCACCTAGAATATTTCAAACTACCCTCCGCATTGGCCTTAGTTTCACGTAGGATCATGAAATTTGGTACACTTGTCCAATTCACCAAGACGCACAGAAAACCCTCTGGCATCAACGTTGTACGATAAATGGGAAGGCGGCCATTTTGGAATGTGGACCAAATCGGGTGCATGCATTGGGTGCCGAACGGGTACGGGAAAGGCACGACAGTGTTTCAGGGTGGACCAGCTCGACTTCCCGCGGTCGCCGCGAGAAGGGCGGAGCGGCGCTAAG
>JBBPBX010104554.1:0-11712 GCA_038048925.1 Garcialebias charrua
ACTGTAATACACAAACTACATAAGAAAATGAATAAATCAACTTAATTTTTCTAACTGTAATACACAAACTACATCACAAAAATGAATAATTCTATTAAATTTTTAAAAACTGTAATACACAAACTACATCACAAAAGAATAACTCTACTTAATTTTTCTAACTGTAATACACAACACACTAAGCTACATCATCAGTCAACATAAGTGTAATATACAAACACACTAAGTTACATCATGGAAGGATGGAAGGATACATGGAAGGATAGGGAGGACATCGTCTTCGAGGAAAAAATGTGACTGGAAAAAATCCTGAATGATCATGGTCAGCGATCACTTAAACGTTTGGTGAAATCAAATGGAAGAAAAACAACATCAGTGCTATGTTTAATAGTGAAAGTAAGAGCGTTTCCATACACACAATGAGAAGGAACTCAAGGGACTGGGACTAAACAGCTGTGTAGCCTTAAGGACCCTAAGGGCTGTGGGGCAGTGCTATGACCTGGGGTTGCTGCAGTTGGTCAGGTCTAGGTTCAGCAACAGTATGTGCTCAAAGAATGAGGTCAGCTGACTACCTGAATATACTGAATGAACAGGTTATTTCATCAATGGATTTTTTTTCTTCCCTGATGGCACGGGGATATTCCAAGGTAACAATACCAGGATTCGTTGGGCTCGAATTATGAAAGAGTGGTTCTGGGAGCATGAGACATAATTTTCACACATGGATTGGCCACCACAGATTCCAGACCTCAACCCCATTGAGAATCTTTGGGATGTGTTGGAGAAGGCTTTGCACATTCCTTAGATGGCTGAGGGGAGCTGGTCTGGGAAGTTCAGTCCTCACCTCCTTCTACAGGTGTGCAATGGAGAGCATCCTGTGCTCCAGCATCAACGTGTGGCATGGAGGCTGCACAGCTGCAGAAAGAAAAGCTCTACAGAAAGTGGTGAAGGTTGCACAGAAGTCTGTCCGAGTCAGTCTCCCCACCATCACAGACATCTACACCTCCAGATGCAAGAAGAGGGCCACCTTCATCATGAAGGACCCCACTCACCCAACACACACACTGCCCCGCTCCCCTCAGGAAGGAGGTTAAGGAGCATTAAGTGTAGAGCACATACCTTGCACAAACTTTGCTTGGAGAACTACGTGGCTTCAGTTTTTGTTTTGCTTACCTGCTGCTTCTGTCAACCTCCTGTGTCGTCTGGACCGTTCTGGACTTTCTCCTGTGCTCCTCTTCAAGTTATGCTCCTTCAAGTTACATCTCACTGCTTCTTGTTTATTTCTCTCGGAGCCGTGGGTCTGCTGTTAGCGGCTAGCTCTGTGCTAGCTCCCCCCGGTTTGGCTGGTGCGATGTTGACCTACTCCGCTTCGCAGCTGCTTGGACTTAACAACTGCTCCATTCCACCTTCTGTTTCCATCATCAAACAACTGGGACTTCTGCGTAGACCTCGTTACATCCATAGAGGCTCTCGAAAGAAATCTGTTTATTCTCGCTCTGAATTGATTCCGTCCGGGAGACGTGTCGCACCTCAACTACGTCATCAGAACGCTGCGTCTGTAGTCCCTTGTAGTCCGCAGCGCACGAGGTGGCAAGGAAAACGTGGAGTGGATTTCAGTCTGCTTAAACCGGTTCAAAAAGCTCCTACACCAACTAGCATTAAAATAGAACTTTTCAATGTACAATCACTATCCAATAAATCATGTCTAATTCATGATCACATTCTGGAGAAAAACTTGGACCTCATGTGCCTCACAGAAACTTGGCATCAACCAGACGTGTTCAGTTCTCTGAATGAAGCTTGTCCCTCTGGATATAGTTATCTGCAGAGAGCCCGCTGCACTGGCCGCGGTGGTGGTCTGGCTGTAATCTACTGCAGTAATTTGTATGCTCTTGTCTACCGGCCGCCTCGCTCCAAGAACTTCATCAGCGAGTTTTCTGATTTCTTGGCTGAAATTACAGCTAAATATTCTCGGGTCGTCATTTCAGGCGACTTCAACTTGCACGTGTGTTGTCCTGAGAAGCCCATGGTTAAGGACTTTTTAGATTTATTGGACTCATTTAATTTAACTCAACACGTGAACTCTCCCACGCAGCAGCGTGGACATTTGTTGGACCTTGTTTTAACATGTGATGTGACCGTTTCAAACCTTGAAATAGGAGACAATGTATTCTCAGATCATAGGCCAGTGAATTTTCAGTTCACCATCCCCCATGTAACTCCTAAAACATGCATTCCTGCACGTAAAGGCAGGAATGTTAACCATTTAACTGCCGCACGTTTCACTGAGGTTTACAACAATGACATGTTAATTCAGCCCCCGGGGTTCCTCTCCAGCACTGAGGAGCTGACAAACCAGTTTGACTCTGTTTGTTTAAAGGCTTTGGATCAAGTGGCGCCTATTAAACCGAGAAGACCAAAACTCAGGGCCGAACCGTGGCTGAATGACACGACCAGAGCGGCCAGGCAGCAATGCCGAAAGGTGGAGAGGAAATGGAAAAAAGACAGTCTGCAGGTCTCTTTTGAGATGGTAAAAGAGAGCTGGCGCCGATATCAGAAAGCAGTGAAAACTGCTAAATCACAATACTTCTCTGATATCATTGCTGCAAACTCTCGTAACCCTCGAGTTCTGTTCTCCACCCTAAACTCTGTTCTCCACCTCACTGAACAATCACCCATGGAAGCCTCGACTGAGCTGTGCGAGAACTTCCAACATTTCTTTTTAGATAAAATCGCAACCACCAGGGCTCTCATTTCTCCTCCATCTCACGATCCATCCATCCCACCTCAATCTGTTGCTGTGTTTGAACATTTTGAACCAGTCTCTCTGTCCTCTCTAGAGCAGGTCATGTGCAACCTGAAACCATCTGGCTCCCCCTTCGATGTGGTCCCCCCTCGGCTTCTAAAGGAGGTTTTTCACACTCTAGGTCCCTCCATTCTCTCGATTGTAAATAGCAGTCTATCCTCGGGTGTGGTGCCAAAATCATTAAAACATGCTGCTGTTCAACCCCTCCTGAAAAAACCAAACCTCGACCCGTCAGTATTATCCAATTTCAGGCCTGTCTCCAGACTCCCATTTGTTTCTAAACTTCTAGAGAAAATAGTTGAGTCCCAACTAAAGTGCTTCCTGGAGGATCACGCTATCCCCGAGCTATTCCAGTCTGGCTTCAAATCCCTCCACAGCACTGAGACTGCCCTACTGAAGGTTTTTAACGACATCTTTCTATCCACAGATACTGGTGACTCTGTGCTGCTTGTCCTATTGGACCTCACATCCGCTTTCGACACCATCGACCATGAGATCCTCATTGCTAGGTTGGAGCAGTGGGTGGGCATCTCAGGATCAGCCCTAAACTGGTTCAGATCCTACCTCTCTGACAGGTCTTTTTGTGTGTCCATCAATGATTTTACTTCTGCAGTGGCGGCTCTTAAATGGGGGGTTCCGCAGGGGTCCATCCTGGGTCCTCTCTTGTTCTCCTTATACCTGCTGCCACTCGGTGCTATCTTCCGGAAACACAATATACCTTTCCACTTCTACGCTGATGACTGTCAAATCTACTTCCCCCTAAGACAAAATGGTACAGGCTCTATTCAACCTCTGCTCGACTGCCTGGCTGACATCAGGGACTGGATGGCTTTAAATTTCTTAAGCTTCAATGATAAGAAGTCTGAAGCCATATTGTTCCTTCCCAATGACACAACCTCAAACCACTGCATTGACCTGTCTGCTCTACCCCTATCCGAAAAACAAAAAGTCAAAAATCTGGGAGTGATAATGGATCCTTCCATGAAACTCAACAGTCATGTAAACATGATCGTCAAATCCTGTTTTTTCCAGCTGAGGCGTCTGTCTAAGCTGAAGCCCATATTATCCAAAAAGCACCTGGAGACAGTGATTCACGCATTCATTACATCTAGGCTTGATTACTGCAATTCACTTCTGTTTGGCGTCAGTCAAGCCACCATTGCACGATTACAACTGGTTCAGAACGCAGCTGCCCGATTTTTAACCAGCACACGCAAAAGAGAGCACATTACACCAGTCTTGGCCTCCCTTCACTGGCTACCGGTTCATCTTCGAATCCAATTCAAAATTCTCATGTATGTCTACAAATCGCTGAACAGTCTCGCCCCCGCCTATCTCTCGGATCTGATACACCCATATGTCCCTCCACGTGCTTTGAGGTCAGAGGATCAGGTACTCTTAATAGTTCCAGAAACTCGCCTTAAGCGCAGGGGTGACAGGGCGTTCTCTGTAGCAGGCCCAAGACTCTGGAACGAGTTACCGCTGCTCATCAAACAGGCCCCCTCCCTCTCGGTTTTCAAATCCCGGTTAAAAACTCACTACTACTCCATCGCTTTCAATGCCAGCTGATTTGTATTGGATCGTTTGATTTATGATCTGCAATGTTTTTATGTTTTTCGTGTTGTACTTCATTGTCTGTGTTGCCTGTTGCGTGTTTGTTTGTCCAGCACTTTGGTGTGGACTTGTTCCTGTTTAAAGTGCTTTATAAATAAAATGGTATGGTATGGTATCTGTCTTCTCATAATTTTTCTTCTTTTGAATGTTTGGCCTTCAACTTCAAAGCCCCACTCCTGATGAACGTTATATTGATTTATAGACCTCCCAAACCGCATGTTTCATTTAACTCAGAAATGCATGACCTCCTCACTTTTTTCTGCACCTCCCCTGTAAAAACTATTTTTCTTGGCGATCTAAATATCCACATGGACAATTCCTCTTCCCCTCTGGCTACAGATTTTAAGTCTCTTTTGGAATCTCTCAACCTCACCCAACATGTGGACGCCCCTACGCACAACAGGGGGCATACTCTGGATTTGGTGATTACAGACACTGTACTCAATAACTTGTCTGTATATGACCTGGGTGTCTCAGACCACAGGGTCATCTCCCTGGAAGTGCCTTCAACTTCGCCTGCTTCTAACCCAAAACGACCTATCCAGTTCCGTGACTATAAAAACATTTCCCCTGATGTTTTGTCTGCTGATCTTCACGCCCTGACCGCTGTCAATCACTCATCTGCAGATGACTCTGTGGATTACTACAACCAATCTCTCCAGGAGCTTCTGGACCTACATGCTCCCTTGAAGTCAAGACTGGTGTCTTTCTCCCGTTCAGCCCCTTGGTACACTGATGAGCTGCGCAGGATGAAGGCAACTGGCCGTGCTATTGAGAGACGTGTAAAATCATCTGGGGCCTCATGTATCAACGGTGCGTACGCACAAAAACCTTGCGTACGCCATTTTCCACGCAAAACTCCGTATGTATCAAAACAGAACTGAACGTGGAAATGTGTGCAGCCCCACGCCAGCTCCAGGGTTGGCGTACGCACGTTTCTGTGGTTTTGGTTCCATTGGCGACACCTAGAGGTGATTCTGAGAAACTGTTCATGATGTGAAAATCATCATTGTTCACACCAAACACACATGATTAACAATTATTACATCCACATGGACGCAATTAGAATATAACCTGCAAAAAATATAAAAAACAGAAAGACTGAATAGTTTTGCACAGCTTAAATTCTTGTTTTTTGTTCATTTTTAGCTGTTTTAGCAGTTGAAGAACGTGATGCATGATGGGACAAGACGACGTTCCTCTGTTGCAGGGTATATTTAAATGAAAACAACGTTTTCTTTTTTTTTATTCATTCCAGATTTAAAGAACACAAGAAAACTATTTTAAAAAAACACAAGAAATCCTCTGCTTCCTTTCATTTCATGTATTGTTTCATTTCTTGTTGTTTTTCTAAATAGTTTTCTTGTGTTCTTTAAATCTGGAATGAATATAAAAATAAAATAAAAAATGTTGTATCATGTGGGAATTGAACTCATGAGCTTTGGGACGGAAGGCGAACGCGCTACCCAGTGACCTATCTAGGCATGTTGTTATTGTGTGGTCAACTTCTCGTTTAAAAGTGCTTGCCTACGCGTGCCAAACAAAACCTTTTTCCGTGCCTCTCTACCTCACTCAGAAGTGTCTCCAGTTCACAGTCCGTGAAGTTCCTCTTTTTTCCACGTTTCGACATGATTTGCAATAGAGCAATGACGACATTCCTCTCGTGCAGGGCATATTTAAATGAATTTGCATATTTATATAGAGGCGTGTCAAAGGCGGAGTCGGCCACTCTCTCATGTGCGCTCAATTCCACGTTGATTGTGATGTAATAATAATAATAATAATTAATTCAATTTATAACGCACTTTTCATTACTGAAAATCTCAAAGTGCTACACATATATTGAATGCTACACACATTCATAAACCGGTGGCGGAAGACTACCATGCATGGTGCTTTCCAGTCCTACCGGGAGCAACTCAGGGTTAAGTGTCTTGCCCAAGGACACAACGACACATGGTGCGGGTCCCGGGAGTCGAACCGCCAACTTTCCGATTGGGAGACGACTGCCATTACCACTCCACCACGGCCGCCTTATTGCAGAGTGATTGGATTTCATGAGAGACGAGGGGAATGTGCATGGATTCCGGCGTACGCACAATTTAATACATCTGGATTTTTTTGTGCGTACGCCGTTTTCTGGATTTGACCGTACGTCACTTTTCAGTAAGAAGTCCACGCAAGTCTTTGTACATGAGGCCCCTGGTCTCTCGGTACATAAGCAAGCGTACAAAGAACATCAGAAAGCGTACGCCTATTCTCTTAAAGAAGCACGCTCCAAATATTATTCCAACATCATCAACACCTGCCCTGGAAACTCTAAACAGCTCTTCTCCACAATAACTCATCTGCTTAATCCCATTAAACTAACTCATGAGGACTCTGTTCAAAAATGCAACCTGTTCCTCTCATCATTTAAAAACAAAGTTGACACTATCAGATCTCAGCTCCACAACCTCCCTGATCTTAGTGTGCCATCTACCCGTCTGCTTTCTGGGACCCTGAGCAGCTTTGATGAAGTCGTTCAGAGTGAGGTGGAGACCATCCTCAAGAAAATGAAGCCTTCATCCTGCGCCCTGGATCCCTTCCCCTCGTCTCTCATAAAATCCAATCACTCTGCAATAAGCCCATTAATCACACAAATAATAAACAAGTCTCTACAATCTGGTCATGTTCCATTGCCTCTAAAAACTGCCATCATTAGGCCTCTTCTGAAAAAATCTAATTTGGATCCCGACATTTTTTCTAATTACCGCCCAATTTCCCACCTCCCATTTCTGTCCAAAGTGCTGGAGAAAGCAGTTGCTGCTCAGCTGCAGGACCACCTACAGCAACACTCTCTGTATGAGAAGTTCCAGTCTGGATTCAGAGCAGCTCACAGTACTGAGACTGCACTGCTGAGAGTAACAAATGATGTCCTCATGGCTGCTGACACTGGTTCTCCCTCCATCCTTGTCCTCCTTGACCTCACTGCAGCCTTCGACACTGTGGACCATAGTATCCTCCTCCACCGTCTTCATGTGGAGGTCGGTCTCTGTGACACTGTCCTGGACTGGTTCAATTCTTTCCTCTCCAATAGGCTGGAATGTGTTAGCCTTGGCAATGCCACTTCCCAGACAGTCGGTGTCTCCTGTGGTGTCCCTCAGGGGTCAGTTCTGGGGCCCCTGCTGTTTTCCCTCTACATGCTGCCTTTAGGTCAAATTATTAATCAGTTCAACATTTCTTTTCACTGCTATGCCGACGACACACAGCTTTACATCAGGACTGGAACATCATCATCATCCCTATCTCCGTCTTCACTCACTGTTCTCTCTGCCTGCCTGGAGGAAATAAAGGCATGGATGAATCAGAACTTTCTTCAATTAAACTGCTCGAAGACTGAGGCCATATTGATTGGCACCCCTCACCAGATACAAACATCAACTTTAACAACAATCTCCTTCTCTGGTCAAGACATCCCCCTCTCCACCTCTGTTACAAATCTTGGAATAAAAATGGACTCTCATCTTACATTTGAAAATCACATTAAGCATCTGTTTAAAACCTGCTTCTTCCATCTTCGAAACATCTCCAGACTTCGCCCATCTCTGACTTTTCCTGATGCTGAGAAACTCGTCCATGCCTTTGTCTCCTCCAGGCTCGACTACTGCAACTCCCTGTTTATTGGTATCCCTGGCAAAAACCTTCAGAAACTTCAATACATTCAAAACAGTGCAGCAAGGATTCTGTTGAGAGTTCGTAAATTTGAACATATTACACCCATTCTCCATAACCTCCATTGGCTTCCTGTCACCTACAGAATTCAGTACAAAACTGCTCTCATTACCCATCAATGCTTGCACGGCACTTCACCTGACTATCTAAAGGACATTCTTGCACCATATTCATCCACCCGGTCTCTACGATCACAGAACAGTAATTTCCTTCATATTCCTCGGACCAAATTGAGGACCATGGGAGACCGAGCATTCTGTGTGGCTGCCCCCCGCCTGTGGAACTCCCTCCCTGACGACCTGAGAGCTCCACAGTCACTGGTTGACTTTAAAAGCAGCATAAAGACCTTTCTTTTTAAGCAAGCCTATTCTGCCTCCACATGATTTTATCTTTGATCTTAGCTGATATCATTATTGATTTTACTTGATTTTATCACTTGTTTTATTTTATTTATTTTTTAAGCAAGCCTAATCTGCATCCACATGATTTTATCTTTGATCTTAGTCGATATTATTATTGATTTTATTTGATTTTATCACTTGTTTTATTTTGATCTTTGCTTTGTTACACTTTGTAGCACTTTGAGATTTTTATTAATGAAAAGTGCATTATAAATGGAATTCATTATTATTATTATTATTAGAACCACTAGATCAAGGGTCTGCAACCTGCGGTTCTGGAGCCACGTATCTTTTGTCCCTCCGCAGCGGCTCTTTCAAGCTTTGGCCAAAACTAACATAAAACTCTGTTTTATAGGATGTTATACCCACAACAAAAAATGACTAGTTTTATCAGTTTTCCTGTCATTTCCTTTGAAAATATAAGGATACTAGTCCCAATACACAGAGTAAATTATACTTTAACTTTATGCTTTAAATTTAAATTTATTACATCTAGTCTTGATTACTACAAGTTACTCCGGTTTGGTATCAGTCAGACCACCAATGCACGATTACAACTGGTCCAGAACGCAACAGCCCGATTTTGAACCAGTACAGGCAAAAGAGAGCACATTACACCAGTCTTGGCCTCCCTGCACCGGCTACCGATTCATCTTTGAATCCAGTTCAAAATGTTCCTATATGTCTACAAATCGCTGAACAGTCTCGCTCCCCTCTATCTCTCTAATTTGATACACCTGTATGTCCCACCTCATTCTCTGAGGTCAGCGGACCAGTTACTTCTCACAGTTCCAGGAACTCGTCTTAAACACAGAAGTGACAGGGCCTTCTCTGTAGCAGGCCCAAGACTTTGGAACGAGTTACCTCTGCTCGTCAGACAGGCCCCCTCCCTCTCGGTTTTCAAATCCCGTTTAAAGACCCATTACTATTCTGTTGCTTTCAACACCAGCTGATCTGTGTTTGGTCGTTATATTTATTATCTGAGACAATTTTATGTCTATATTCTGTTTTTTTACTTCATTTTTGCCTGTTTGTTTGTTTGTTTGTTTGTACATCAATTTGGTTGGCCTTGTCGCTGTTTTAAGTGCTCTACAAATAAAATGGTATGGTATGGTAAATCTTTTTTTTTCATTCAACTTTTATTTAAACAGATAAATCACATTGAGCCTCGAAGACTCATTTACAAGTGAGATCTGTTGGACAGACAATAAAAGTGTTGAAAAATGACACATAGGGTTTGGAGACAAAAAAAATCCTAACACATTTTTTATTTCTGTACGCAGATCATGTTATGATCTCAAAAGGTACCCAGTTGGTAATCAGACCCAGAATGACACAAGACGAAGAGGTGCAAAAGTAACAGTGTTTATTATTTACAGTAGGAATAACTATTTACAAATGTACATGGGTCCTCTGGATTTCCTGGAAGATGAAAAGCAGACAGTCAGATGGGCTTGACCAAAAAGTTCTTTCAGAATAATTGATCTTGTTTGTTTGATGTTTTCCTTACGAATGAAAAGAGGAGGATGATTGTTCCAGAGAATCCTTAACTCCTTGAGATGAGTCCCAGAGGGCGAGAGAGACAGGCAAGTGGCTGGAGGGCAAAGCACGATGAGCAGAGAGCCGGAACCAGGATCACGGGGATTTAGAACACAACAAGGACTGGGTAAGTTTCTTTCAATGTACTCACAAACTGGCCAGAAGCATAAATACCGTGTGTAGGCATAAAATGCTTCAGTGACGAGTAGAACTTGACTGCAGCCTTAAGTATAGGTGAAGCTCGTCAGGTGGATGACCATCAGCTGTGGATGATTGGCGGCCATCTTGGAGCTGCAGCAGGTGCCACTCTTACAGTACCCCCCCCCTCAAGGGGCGCCTCCAGGAGCCCCAACGCACTTCTCCGGGTGAGCCCTGAAGAAGGTGGTGATCAGACTGGGGTCCAGGATGAAGGAGCGAGGAATCCACAACCGCTCCTCAGGGCCGTATCCCTCCCAGTCCACAAGATACTGAAAACCTCTCCCACGACGGCGCACATCCAGAATGGCACGTACGGTGAAGGCTGATGGTTGTCGATGAGACGAGCAGGTGGAGGGAGGCTGGCAGGCGGGCACAAAGGACTCTCAGAAACGGGCTTGACCTGGGACACGTGAAACGTCGGATGAATCCTCATGGAAGCGGGTAGCTGAAGACGTACCGCAGAGGGGCTGACAATCCGGAGTATAGGGAAAGGTCCGATGAATCGAGGCGCCAACTTCCTCGGGGTGTCCTTCAGGGTGATGTTCCTGGTGGAAAGCCAAACCCTCTGACCCACCTGATAGGAGGGCGCAGAAGATGGGTGGCGGTCCGCAAACCACTTATTTTGGGCGGCTGTGCGGAGAAGTGCTGCCTTAGCCTGACGCCAGACACGCCGACAGCGTCGGAAATGGTGTTGCACTGACGGCACTGAGATGTCTGACTCCTGACTGGGGAACAAAGGGGTCAAATGTCCCAGCGAAGCTTCAAAAGGTGTCATACCTGTGGCCGCAGAAGTATGGACGTTGTGGGCATACTCCACCTAGACCAGATGTCGACTCCAGGCAGATGGATTGCCCTCAACGAGGCATCGAAGGGTGGCCTCGAGCTCCTGGTGGCACCGTTCGGCCTGACCATTGGACTGCGTGTGATAGCCAGAAGTGAGACTGGTCGACGCCCCCAAGGTACCACAAAAACTGCGCCACACCTGAGAGACGAACTGGGGACCCCTATCCGATATCACGTCGGAAGGGACACCATGAATGCGAAAAACATACTGTACAAGGAGTTGAACAGTCTCCATAGCAGAAGGCAACTTAGGAAGAGGCACGAAATGGGCTGCTTTAGAAAACCTGTCAATGACGGTGAGAATGGTGGTGTTACCCTCAGATGGAGGCAGGCCGGTGACAAAATCAACAGCGATGTGGGACCATGGGCGGCTGGGCGTGGGTAACGGTTGGAGAAGACCTGCAGGGGGTTGGGTACCAGTCTTGTTCCTGGCACATGTGGGACAAGCTGCAACAAAGTCTTTGACGTCTTGGGACAAAGTGGGCCACCAGAAGTGGTCTTGGTTAACGACAACATACGTGTAATACCTGGGTGACAAGAGAGCTTGTTCGTATGCACCCATTCGAGTACCTTGGACCTCATGGCGGTGGGAACGAA